>OY804600.1:15366621-15579369 GCA_963680895.1 Fragum sueziense | reverse complement strand
GTTTCGTATTCAATGATTTTATCAATTGCCTGTAATCTATGTCTGACATTGTTTTCCTGCGTACACTAATATCTACAGAAGCAACACTTAAACCAACATCTCCAGCAATATCACCTTGTCTCTGATTTTCAGGTCTATCAGGATCAAAGAATATGAAACTTTCACTTTCTTTTGCACCAATATTTGAGTCATCCTGCTCAGACTGCTCTGTGCCTGGGGCAACATCATCAAAATCTTCCTCATTGTGAGCACGCTCCATTGCATCATCTAGTTCATCAGCATTCTTTTCATACTGCAAGGCTTTGTGCTCTATGAAATTTTTAATGGATCTGTACCTTGATAGGTAAGAGTCATGACCTTGTTTCAAATCAATACTTTCATCTCTCCATGAAGTAAATAGAAGCAATCTTTCTCTACAGAACTGTTCGATGTCAATTTTTTTCGAAAATCTTACATATCTTATGACTTTTCTTTGTTTCCTTTCACTTATAACAATTCCATTTTTGAGAACAATTCGACCCCCAGGAATAGAATATTGTCTATCCTCACTTGAATTATAGTCATTTGTGTCTGAGTCAAGCACCTCATCCTCGTTACAATATGTATCCATGTTTTCATTGTTTTCACCTTCATTGGTTTCTTCATTTAATGTTTCAGAAATGTTTTCACCTGAATTTCTTGCAGTGCCTTTGTCAGTGTTGTATTTGATATCAAGCTGGGACACATAGTCTGCTAAACACCAATTTTCAAGTTGTTTTGGTCTTTTAGAATATCTTTTAATGGTATTATCTGCTTCAATATCTGTAGAATTTGAAGATAATTTTTCAAGAGATTCCTTAGACTTAAGTAGGAATGTTCTCTCTTCAGGCAAAGAAGTGTTAATGAAAACAACATCCCTTGAGGCTTTTGTCAATGGCTGTTGTAAAAGTAAGTAGCAGGCTTCCTGGGCACTAACCTCAACACTATTCAAGAATTTATTTCCAATATGTCTAACCTGTTGTCGGAGATCCATATTTCCTCTTCTAGCTTCTTTACATGCCTCATTCATAAGAATACTCATTCCTCTCTGTGCTTTACTAATATATGAAACTATATATACAGCACATGCATATGGATCCAATACAAATTGTAAGTCATGGTTTGCACCCCAAGCGTTTAGAATAGGTTTCATGTATGCATTAATTCTAACCTCACTTAATTTTCTTTTCAGAAAAACCTTTGGACCACTCAATGAGCTTTGGACTGCTTTGATGTAATCATCCTTGCTTACTTTGATCTCAGTAAGGAAATCATCTACCGTAATATTTGTTTCCTTCAACTCATCCAATTTCTTTTGTATTTTGACAAATAAATCTTTGTAATTTTGCTTTTCTTTACAGTCATTTAACGGTTCCAATATAGTTGTGCTTTTCATTGGAGGAATGGGAAAACCAAATCTACAAATAGATTTCTGTTTCTTTCTACAAGACTTGGAATGTTTATGTATCTGTAGTTCTACAAGTTGTTGATCTGGATTTTTCTCACAAGATACATACTTATCTATGAAGGATGTTACTTCATCTAATGAACTTTCATGATATCTAGGAGCCTTTTCAATCCATATTAACATGTGGATGTGAGGTGAACCTCTTTGTTGGAATTCAACACGATAAAAGTAATCTATTATTTTTCCTAATGGGTCATGGGGACTTTTAAGTACAGTGTTTATGAATTCTTGTACTCGGTTGTCAAAATACCTTACACATGTAACTGGATCTTTTTGCACAAGTTTTGTTTTATCAATCCAAGTCAAGTTATCCAATTCTTCCACAGACATTGTTTTTCCATCATTTATCTGAGAGAGCATATTTAGTAGATCATGCCATCTGGTATCTGCCGACGAAAGAGATGTAAACCAAGTAGGTAATCCTAGTTGTCTAATCATTGCAAAAACATCTTTTTTACGGGCTTCAAAATATGGTGGTGAATTCCTTAAACTTCTGAAAATATAAAATCCCTCATCCAATCTCACAACACCTTTAAGATGATTTGTATCAAGCATTTGTGAGGCAGTAAATGTTTTACCTTCTGTTTTACATCTACGCAAAGCAAGATGGACTTTATCAGAAATTTGTTTCAGTTGAACTTTCTTTAACTTAAAGAAGATATTGGGAATATTTGATGCTACTCTGCGATCAATATGCCTCAGTTCTAGCTTGCATGTATCACTATAGTGAATGTGAACATGTTTTTTATCATTTGGACTTCTTCTCTGTCCACAGAAAATTGTAGGAAAAGACAAATATTCTGCATCAGGATCTTGATAAAGGCTGAGTGGTGTTTGACCCTCACCTGGAGCAAAAGTATAAGCGTTGTCTTTATTTGGGTCTGCAGCATCCAGCATAGTGTCACTATTACCAATAACCTTTTCTGTCTCGTCAACTTCACTAAAGTGATCAGAGTCATAATTCACATCATCATTACAATCTAATTCTTCACTTACGCTTTCACCTGTCATTCCAAAGAACTCTTTTACTGTATCACTACAATCTGAAGTAATTGATTGCATCCAGTCATCATCTACTTTAACACCAGATTCTTTATACAGTACACTATGGTTCACTAACCAATGAAGAGCACTTAAAACATGCAGAGGTCTAATATTTTCAGTGAAATCACATTTATTATATGAAAGTTTCTTCTTAAGTTTAACAGGTATTGTATAGTGACTATCTAATGTTCTTGGTAAACTGTGTATAACAGGCTGAATGTCAACCGGGACATTGACAACATTCCCTTTGATGGACAACTGACCTCCTCTTGGTAATTCTCTAATCTGCATAAATGGGATTCTCAAAGAAACTAATCTTTCCTCTAGCTGATGTAAATTCAGTTCCTTTGGCAGTACAGGAAATGCATTTTGATTGAAAACAGACATTGGAGGGACTTTGTTAAGTTTAATTTTTTCATAGCATGTTTTACACAGCCATTCACAATCATCAACAGAGATGTAATTTGTAGAAAATTTTTTAACTGCATCAGAAGAGCATTTAGAATTTAGTTTGTTGAATAACACAACAGAATGTTTAAACCATGTTTGGTTACAGCATGAACAAACATAAACAGGGCCTTTTGAAACATTCTTCTTAAATTTTTCAATGCAGTCGTCTAAGCTGGAACCATATCGCTTTGAACTTTTGTAGCTCTTTTCCTTAATTTTATAATCTAAATTAGACCTTAGACTCTGGCGCTTAGTCTTATTTCTTTCATTTTCTACTATCATATTGAATCTTGATGAACGTTTATTCTGTTTTTTCATCCTTTCTGAATCTTTATACAATTTACTAGAGCGGCACTTGTGCATTGATTTAAGAGTTAACATTCTTTCTTTCTTCTTTCTTTCCTCATTTTGTCTAACTTTTTGCATAGAACCCTTTGTCATTGACCTTTCTTTGACTTGCCTTTCTGGATTTTCTCTTGCTTTTTTCTTTGAAATATTTGTCATTGTCCGTTCCTTGACTTGCCTTTCAGGATTTTTTCTTGCTTTTTTCATTGAAGTATTAGTCATAGTCCGTTCCTTGACTTGCCTCTCTGAATCTTGTCTTGCCTTTTTCTTTGAAATACTAGTCATAGTCCGTTCCTTGACTTGCCTTTCTGGATTTTGTCTTGCTTTTTTCATTGAAATACTAGTCATAGTCTGTTCCTTGACTTGCCTTTCTGGATTTTTTCTTGCCTTTCTCTTTGAAATACTAGCCACTAATCTTTCCTTAGATTGTCTTTCAGGATCCTGCCTAATTTTCCTCATATAACTTTTCATATATTCATTTCTTTTTAATCTTTTACGTTCGTGTACAATTTCATAATCTGACCTAACTTCTTGTTTGCGCTTTTGTCTCTCTGCTTGATCCTTGAAATATATGTCAATCAAAGATAATTTCTCAGGTGGACAATTTGTAAATTCAATTTCATTTTTCTTGGATTCAGATTCATGGATTTTTTCTCCTATAACAAATCTAATTGGCATCATGTCAAATTGTTCATTTAGATCGATGTTCATACTTTGATACATTGCATACATGAACATTACCAAATCATCTATTGAAAGAAAAGAAGCTAATAATGATCTTCCATCATCATCTACCAATCCATCAACACCATGTGAATGAGAATCAAATAAACAATATCTACCATCCTGCCTGAAAATTGCAGAACAAACTGAACCAATGATAAATAAAAGATAAGAAGTTGTGTGAAATGCTTCCTTCAAACAACTGTGAAGTGATGACATATGAGTGTTGATAGAACTTTGAATAAATACACCAGATAAAATATTTCCTCTCACAATAGAAACATGTCTATCAAATGCAGTTACAGAACCTGGGATCTCTTCCAAATTCAAAAGCAAGCTTTGAAAGTCATTCCTCGCTTTCAGTCCAATCACTATTTCTCTATGTAATCTATCTCCTTCTATTAGAATTTCATCTAGATTTTGTGAAGATGGCAGATGTCTAAGCTCTGTGTATATCATCGAGCATAAGGCATTGGCTGTACATTGTAGATTTCGAGAGGATGGGTCAAACATTTGATTACCTTGATGAAAAGTTCCGAAAATCATTGTGTTGGATTCTGTATCTTCAGCAACAACTTCAGTAGCAAGAACAGTATTACCATCAGCACTAGCATCAATAACAGTGTCAGTAAGTATATCATCTGCAGTATTTGGTAAAGTATCATGAACAGTATCAAGAACAGTATCAAGAACAGTATCAAGAACAGTATCAAGAACAGTATCAAGAACAGTATCAAGAACAGTATCAAGAACAGTTTCAGAACAAATTCCAGACACAGATGGTTTTTGTGGGTGGGCAAGTCCCCCATCTGATATTCCAAAGACGCCCTCCATAGACACAGATGGTTTTTGTGGGTGGGCAAGTCCCCCATCTGATATTCCAAAGACGCCCTCCATAGACACAGATGGCCTTACATCTGTTTCATCCAAAACAGATGAAGGTAAAGGGTGGGATAGGCCCCCATCTGATAGTTCAAAGACACCCGTTAAATCAGCTGTGGTTTTCGTGAGTACATCTCTTCTGGCTCTACTCATTCGCCAATTCTTCTTGCGAGGCATTTTCCTTCTGCAATTAGAAAATATAAACTAAAATGGCAAATTTTCCAGACATTCAAAGACAACTTTTGACATTGTCTGATGACCAGGACCCTGTTTTACAAATGAATTGAAATGTTCATAAAATCATAAGAAAAACAGGGCCCTGGACCATAAAAGCTGCTACATGTGTATGAAGTGTAAATTTGCAAGCATGTATCGTTTTGACCTTGATAAGTCACTTTAACAATGTTATTAAGGGATTCATACCAATGAATTATGAACTGTTTTAATATCAAATTTGAGCACTACATCTTAATTTCTAACTTACAAGGAAAAAACAGACAAACTAATGGACAGACCAGATTTTATATTGATCCCTTTCTGATCTTTAGGTGCAGATAGTGTAAAAATTCAAGAGAAAGTAATAAAAAGCCAGTTCTTACATTAAACGGATAAATCAATGGTAAATCCAAGTCCCTTTTTCCTCTGTATCTCTTTTCTTTAACTTCGTCACACTGTACTCTATATCTTTCAGCAATCAACACAAAGTGATCTATATTAAGGTACACAACCTTAAGTCACATAGGGTAGAACTTATGTTCACAATAATTCCAATATATACTCCAATTCACTGTCACAATGAACTCACAGCTACATAAAAATCACAAAACTGTATTTAGAATTAAATCAGTGTTGCACAAAAATCATAAAAAAATGTTCACTATTAAAGTGTTCACAATTCACTGTTCCACACAAGAATCATAAAAATGTGTATAACATTTCCAATTTTGGAAATAATAATAAAAGTTCACAAATGTTCCAAGTGATATTACGGTAAGTCTTTTTGTAATATTGATAAATTTGTCTGAAATAAATAAGAACAGTTGTTGAAATCATGATTGATAGAATAGTTGAGTGACAAAATGTAAGTTTCTTGAAAGACAAGATGTGTTTGTGAAACATGAATGCCCGAAATGGCTATTTTTCTACAATGTTAAGTTTTTTAATTAAGAGTTGATAAGGGTTACATGGAACATATAGATATCATTGAAAGGAAGTTAGATACCAAATTTCAGCTTTGTTTGTCAAACACTTTTGGAGAAAATGCAAAATGTTAAGTTTTCTGACAGACAGACAGGAGTAAAACAATAGAAATCATGTTATTTTGCTAACCTATGTAAAAGATCTGGAAGTAATTGCGATTAGCAATTCTAAATTATTCACTGTGTGTTTAGTTTTGAGATTTAAATCTAAATTTGTTCAAAACGTTATAATAATTTAAATATTGGCATGACACTGTACATTACTAAAGACTAGAAAATCAAATTCAGTTTATTGTTGAAATATCATTTCCAAAACTTAAATAAATGTGTATCTCTGTTAAATTGATAGAAAATAATTTCCACTTTCTATGAAAGTGGTAAACTATTTTTTGTGATAAACAAGGCGGTTATCCCAAAAAGAGGCCCTCTTCATAACTGGTGATAATCATGTATGCAATTCAAAGAAAGCAAATAACAACTGTCTTTGAAATACACAATCCTACATACTCAAAAGATTCCTGCAGCATGTTTTGGTCACCAGCACACTTACCTGGTATAGGTTAACGTCTGCAATAGCCCCTAAAGAACAAAGTCTATCTAAACTTTTGATTTAAATAGAATTTAACAAAGTATGGGTTACAAATTATCAATCATTCTTCATAATAATCATAAACTGTTGTTTTTTTTTCTTCATTAACACAAACACTTGTCACGGGTCAAGAGGGTCTGAAATGAGAAAAAGAGTATATCACATTTTGGCATCAAACTTAACCATTTTCCAAACTCTTCCAATTTGAAAGGTGTTGCAGACCGCAATATCAAGTGCATGGAATTTTAAATTTTTTGGTGTTTTTTTGTTCAGAAAATATTGTGGAAAATGAAAAAAATTGCTTATCACAAGCAATTTCTTCATTTTCCACAATGTTTTCAAAAGCCTTTATCTTGCAGGGTGTTGAAAGGCGTCACTGTGTGGTAATGGGTTAAACAGTGGACTCTTAATAATTATATAATCCTGTTATAAGACATTCATTGCAAATTAGCAATTTCCTGTCTGCAAAAACTTAAAATTTTGAGAACAATATACTCCCTTTTTAGCTTTTTTCTGTTAATTGCAATAATTATCTTGACAAATAGACATTGCAGTTAAAAAGAATCCACTGTTTAGTGCATTTTCTCTTTTCTCAAACGATAAAAATTCAGACTGTCAAGATTTGACAGCTACTGCAGGTGATGAATTGGGTTACAAAACTATATGGAATTTGTGAACATTACAGAACAGAAAATACTGAAGGAAAAGGAGCAAGTGCTAATAATCAGCATTTTGTTTTTTCTTTCAAAGTTTTCTGACACTAAATTCCTTCAGAGACATGAAAACATGGTCTTGTTAGGGAAAGGGTTAATGAACGTTGAATTGATTTTCATGTGACTAAAATTCAACACAAAAGTTCTAAGAAGGGTGTCTCAAATAAAAAATGGTCTTGGAGATGTTTTGAAAATTCAAAGTAAAAATAAAAAAATTGCAAAAAGTCACCTAAGGAACATTCTGGCAAAGTACACTCATAATATGTCCAGTGATTACAGAAGCGGCAATCAATGAAAAATTTTCTAATGATTTCTGATAAGCCCCATCCTGCCATGCACCCATTTTTGGACAAAAAACAGTTTTTTTCTAACATTTGACCGCTTGACCTAGTTTTCAACCCCAGTGACCCAATTTCAATCCTTCAATGATTTCATCAAAACAATCACTCTGACCTCTTTTCAGATTGACTGGGCAGAAAATATGACCTCTGAAGGGCATACAAGGTTTTTCTAAGATTTGACCTAATAAAGATTTATGTTTAATTAAAGAACTTTTTCATGGTTTGTCATATTCTGATAAGCCCTACCCTGCCGCACCCAAATTTATAGACCAATTAAAATTTTACTAACAAAGTATTATTGAATAACAAAGTATGGTCGAAAGTAACAAAGTATGGTTGATTTTAAGAATTTCTCGTGATTTCTCCCATTCTGATAAGCCACGCCCTGCAATGCCCACATTTATGGACCAATCAAAATTTCATGAACAAGTTAAGTATAGGGTCACTTAAGGTGCATTTCTACCAAGTTTAATTGAAATTGGCCCAATCGTTGATTTTTAAAGAATTTAACAATTATTTTGTGATTTTTCTAAGTCAGATAAGCCCGGCCCTGCCACACTCAAATTTATGGACTAATAAAAATTTCACGAACAAGTTAAGTAAAGACTCACCCGATGTACATTTCTGCCAATTTTGGTCAAAATTGGCCGAATGGTAGATTTTTAAAGAATTATTTTGTGATTTCTCTAAGTCTGATAAGCCCAGCCTGGCCACGCCCACATTTATGGAGCAATCAAAGTTCTTTAAACAATTTAAGTATAGGGTCACCTAAGGAACATTCCTTCAAAGTTTGGTCAAAATTGACCAACTGGTTTGAGAGGAGAAGATTTTCAAAGAATTATTTTGTGATTTCTCGAAATTTGATAAGCCCCGCCCTGCCACACCCACATTTATAGACCAATCAAAATTTCGCTGACAAGTTAAGTAAAGAGTCACCCAAGGTACATTTCTGCCAAGTTTGGTCAAAGTTGGCCAAATGGTTGATTTTTAAAGAATTATTTTGTGATTTCTCTAAGTCTGATAAGCCCCTCCCTGCCACGCCCACATTTATGGACCAATCAAAATTCTTTGAACAATCTAAGTAAAGGGTCACCCGATGTACATTTCTGCCAAGTTTGGTCAAAATTGGCCGAATGGTTGATTTTTAAAGAATTATTTTGTGATTTCTCTAAGTCTGATAAGCCCCGCCCTGCCACGCCCACATTTATGGACCAATCAAAGTTCTTTAAACAATTTTAGTATAGGGTCACCTAAGGAACATTCCTTCAAAGTTTGGTCAAAATTGACCAACTGGTTTGAGAGGAGAAGATTTTCAAAGAATTATTTTGTGATTTCTCAAAATTTGATAAGCTCCGCCCTGCCACGCCCACATTTATAGGCCAATCAAAATTTCACTGACAAGTTAAGTAAAGAGTCACCCAAGGTACATTTCTGCCAAGTTTGGTCAAAGTTGGCCAAATGGTTGATTTTTAAAGAATTATTTTGTGATTTCTCTAAGTCTGATAAGCCCCGCCCTGCCACGCCCACATTTATGGACCAATCAAAATTCTTTGAACAATTTAAGTAAAGGGTCACCCAAGGAACATTCCTGCAAAGTTTGGTCAAAATTGGCCCACTGGTTTGAGAGGAGAAGATTTTTAAAGAAAAAGTTAACGGACGCACGGACGCACGGACGCACGGACGCACGCACGACGGACACACCGCCATGACAATAGCTCGCTGGCCTTCGGCCAGTGGAGCTAAAAATCAACAAGCCTCGCTCTGCCATGCACACATTTTTTCAATAAATCTAAAGTTCACAACCGTGTATTGAAGACAGTCACTCAAGGTACATTCCTGTAAGGTTTGGTTCAACTTTGCCCTATAATTGCTTCTTTAAAGAATTTTCTCTTGATCTCGTTAAGTCTGATAAGCCCTGCCCTGCCACGACCACATTTTTGATGAATAAAGAATTGCGAACAAATATTGTAACGAGTCACCCAATGATCATTCCTGCCAAGTTTGGTAACAAATCGCCAGATGGTTAAGATGAAGAAAATTTTTGAAGAATTATCTAAAGATTGCTTGAAGTCTAATAAGCCCCACCCTGCCAAGCCCATGTTTTTCACCCAATCAGATATTCATGAACATGTGTTGAAGAGAGTCTCTCAATGGACATTCCTGCCAAGTTTGGTTTAAATTGGCCAAATAATTGATTTTTAAAGATTTTTCACATGATTTCTCTAAGTCCGAAAAGCGCCGCCCTGCCACGCCCACAATTTTTGATGAATAAAAAATTCATGAACAAATTTTAAAAAATGTCACCAAAGGAACAATCCTGCCAAGTTTGGTTAGAATTGGCCAAGTGGTTAAAGAGAAGAAGATTTTTGAAGAATTATCTAACGATTTCTCGAAGTCTTATAAACCCCGCCCTGCCACGCCTACAATTTTCACCTAATCAAAAATTGATGAGCATGTGTTGAAAACAGTCACTCAAGGTACATTTCTGCAAAGCTTGGTTCAAATTGGCATGATAATTGATTTTTAAAGATTTTTCACATGATTTACTAAGTCTGATAAGCCCCGCCCTGCCACGCCCACAATTTTTGACGAATCAAAAATTCACAAACAAATTTGGAAAGGGTCACCAAAGGAACATTCCTGCCAAGTTTGGAAAGAATTGGCCAAGTGGTTAAGGAGAAGAAGATTTTTGAAGAATTATCTAACGATTTCTCGAAGTCTTATAAACCCCGCCCTGCCACGCCTACAATTTTTACCCAATCAAAAATTCATGAGCATGTGTTGAAAGCAGTCACTCAAGGTACATCTCTGCAAAGCTTGGTTCAAATTGGCCTGATAATTGATTTTTAAAGATTTTTCACATGATTTTTCTAAGTCTGATAAGCCCCGCCCTGCCACACCCACAATTTTTGATGAATCAAAAATTCACGAACAAGTTTTGAAAAGGGTCACCCAAGAAGCATTTCTGCCAAGTTTGGAAAGAATTGGCCCAGTGGTTAAGGAGGAGAAGATTTTTGAAGAATTATCTAATGATTTCTCGAAATCTGATAAGCCCCGCCCTGCCACGCCCACAATTTTTGACGAATCAAAAATTCGTGAACATGTTTTGAAAAGGGTTACCCAAGAAACATTTCTGCCAAGTTTGGAAAGAATTGGCCCAGTGGTTAAGGAGGAGAAGATTTTTGAAGAATTATCTAATGATTTCTCGAAGTCTGATAAGCCCCGCCCTGCCACGCCCACATTTTTTGACAAATCAGAAATTCACGAACAACTTTTGAAAAGGGCCTCCCAAGGAACATTTCTGCCAAGTTTTGAAAAAATTGGCCTAGTGGTTAAGGAGAAGAAGATGTTTAAAGAAATTGTTGACGACGCACGACGCACAACGCACGACGGACGCCGGAGAGTGACTGACCCTAAGAGCTCCCCTTGAGCTCGTTGAGCTCAGGTGAGCTAAAAAAAATTTAACACAGCTTTTGGGTCGTTTTCCATATAGATATTGATTTTTTCGCAGATTATACGCCAAAAACAGTTTTTTTCACAGTTGAAAGCGAAAGTAAAATCAAGGGAAGCTACTCTTATTGCAGCGTTTTTTCTCTCACTTTTGGGAAGGGGTCCGGTACCGGACAGATTTGGAAAAAATGCGTCGTTTTCTCAAAAATTGGGAAAAACGCGTCGTTTTCTCAAAAATTGGGAAAATCATTAAAATAATTGTTTCAGACATAGAATTAAGTCTTCTCTACCATTACCTATCTTAATCAAGGTTCCTGTACTTCCTGGACAATATTAGAATCTATTAACAAACAGAAAAAATTTAAGACTGTTCCAATTTGAATGCTATATTTGACCAAAGTGATTTTAGATACAATGGGATGGATGTAGATCTACAATAAAGTGCATCTATCCCCATCAAAACTTAACACCCATTTTGTCTTCTGATACAGCTTCAGAATAGTCTTAATGTTGCTGTTCGGAAAAGGTTTGAAAAAACATTAAGGGAAAAACATGAATAGATCTACTGTAGATCAAGATAGATAGATCTATTTATTTTCTAATATTTGTTTCAAAAATCAATCTTTAAGATCTATTGACACATAGAACTTTCTGTTATTGATTTGTTGTTATAATACCCCCCCGCCGGAAAAATCGTATTTTACCAATTATAAAGATCTACATCTAACAAGTTTGGGAAAGGAGAAAAAACGATTATCCTGCTTCCTGATTAAATTTTGATTAGGGCAGCCTATCGTGAAATTAACTTTTGTTGACTTCCTAGGCATTTAATGTGAGCTGTTTTCTCCCAAAAGAAAAGCACAATAAGTCTAATTTATTAACTTACTGGAAATATCGTAGGTCGTAGTGGGTAGCGGTATCATCGACTATTCAGATGTGCTTCGCCGACGATATCGGTTTTCCGGGAATCTTCGGTAGTTTCCGTAAACGTATTAAAATGCACAAAGAAATGCATTTTGTTTTGATTCTTCGGTATAAATGATTGACAGGGCTGGGCTGGTGATCGACACTTCAAGAGCCATAGACGCTAATTAAAAAAATATTTTTAAAGTGGGTCAAAAGATCGAATGTGGCTCAACTTGACTCCATCTTTTTACCTTAAATCAATTGCCGATTAAAATGACTGTCAACACTTACATTTTGTTTAATTCAAAGGATAGATTGGCTGTCTAAACGGTCGAGTAAGCACTAAAGTTTAATATGTGCAACTGACTGTGACCTACTTCCTTTGTGAAATCGCGAGGTGGCATGACAGAAAGAGAAAACGCGTCGGTGTTAAAACCATCTAACGTCAATGTATTTACTTGGTAGATAGCGTATTGTTTTCATCGCTTCATCACTTTTCCCGCGCTTGCTTGGCACGCGCGATTTTTATAAACAAATCATAGTAAAACGTAACCTTATTTGGATTGGGAAAATCATGTGATTATATTGAATCTGGAATGACTACGTCATCAAATGACTGTGTTTGCGGCGTTTTTTGATCTCGCACAAATCATCGCATATGAGTAACTTAGATAATTTTATTCTGTTTCCTTGACTCGGATTAGGAGTTATCGAATTTTATTCATTGCCGATGGTATTACGATTGGGATCCTCGATTGAATTGGGAATTTTTTTTCCGGACTTTGGGAAAAATGGTCACTTTTTGGCATTGGGAACGGGTCCGTTTTACGGACCCGTTCAAAGAAGGAAAAAAACGCTGTATTGCCTTACGATAAAGCAATCAAAATACATGTTTCAAAGAAAGCAACAAATAAAGTCCTTGACTGTGTTTCGAACAGACAATTTTTCACTTCATTGTAATTTTAATGTGCAGGGTTTTCCCTGAGCGTGAGAGTTTGAGGGTCATTGTGACCCCCTTGCCTTCAAAGTTAGGGGTCATTTCTACTATTTTGTGGGTCAAATGCCCTAGGACTAATGTATCAAAAGAAAAAATTAGTAACCAGTCTAGCGAGGATGTTCTGACCAATCAACCAACGTTTAAGAGTAGGAAATTCAGTGCGACTATAGAATTGAACTCCGACAAAATGTCCAACGAAGTCAACTCAGTTTCGGACATACCGATTTTTTTTCCAGACTATATCCGAGGGCCGACGCCAAAATGAATCACTGTACAGGATCGAACATGATCAGACCTGATTTCATTACCAAGACCTACAACTTACACTGATGGTCAGACAGACACAAGTAAAACAATATGTCCCTGATCTTTCGATTCTGGGGCATAAACATGTCAGCTAGGGCAGATTCACCAATACGGAGACAATCTCCCGATCGGGGGACGTCACCCGATCGAGTGACATTTGAGCCGAAAATACTCATTCATTTGTACCCCGATCGGGATACATTCTCCAGATTTGGGGACAAGAAAATTGCTTCAATGGGGGTACCCCTGAAGATCAGCTCACGCGCAAAAAGTGCTTTCTTTGCGCATTTTCGCATAAAAACGAGTTTGTCAAGCGGGAAATTTCGAGGGGGGTTATCCGATGTTTTAAATACTTTCACCGATGCGATCTCGAGCTATAACTCGCCAAACGTCTCTTTAATGATAAATCTTGTAAAAATCCTTAGAAATGTAAAGAAATCGTACCATATTTTCAAGTTTCTTAGCAAATAATATCCATCAATTCATGCATGTCGGCCATCTTTGAGGCCCTTAACGGCCCACAGACTCGTCGTACCCCATTATTTTCACCGATGCTCAAGTCAAATCGAGGTATTGAATTTCAAATGAAGATGTACAAGATCTTTTCAAAAACTCCAAAAATCTTGTTATTCATGAATAAAAAAGACAAATATCTTTATTTTTATTATATTCTATAGTTCTTTCTGCCTACTTTGATAAAAATACAAAAAAAGTAGGGTGGTTCTCTTTTGAGAAAATGTCATCAGCAAGTACTTTGAAATTTAACCAATCTAAAAGTGTGCCCTTCATACAAAAATAAACTTTCCAAGCTCCGCCGTGAAAAAAGAAAGCATTGCAGACAATCAAGAAATTGCATTTTTCAAGAATTTCTTCATTGTCAACAATGCTTTCTTCAAAAAAAGAAAGAGTTTGTAAAATTATATGTCATCAAATGTGACCTGCATTTTCTTTACATCCTTAAAGACTGAAGATTCTATTTTATTTTATGGTTAAAAAGTTTATATGTTATCCTATTTTTCATATAAACTTATATTTATATTTTGTTGACCAAAAGGGAGAGTATTTTCTGTATAAATTGAGTAAACATTACAAGAGCATCAAATTTAAAAAAAAAAATAAATATGGTATATCAATTTTAGCATCAAAATGTCTAAAAGTACAACTACGAAATAAATTTAATTGGTTCAATTCCATTTTCTTAAAGAAAATTTGGCCAAAAGGTCCTACCTTGTAAAATATTGTGGCCAAAACGTCTGTGGCCAAAATGTCCGTCCACCGGTTCTCTTGGTTACTAAAATGATAAGCTGGTTCTACTGTTTACATTTGCTAACAATTGAAAGGATTGGAATAACACAAATATTGAAATGATTCACCAAAATAATCCTTTCCTTAGACAAAACCTTGTTCACTTCAGTAATTTATTTGGAACTTCGGCTCATAGACCTGCCAAAGGTCCACTAGTAGAAAAGTCTGGGCAAAAAGCCAGGATATATTATGTATTCTAGCTTATGTTAGATTTTTATTTCAAAGGTCATCCAGTGAAAATTGGATGCCAATCATGACAAAAGACTATAATTGCATGACTTTCAGTGTATATTTATGTGTCATTTCTACATCCAAGAATATATTATGTGGGACACTTTGGCTCATAGGTTGAAATTAAGGGGCCATCTTTGAGAACAAATGGCCAGCGACTCAATGGCTTGGCCCAAAAATGTCCCTGCAAGTTTATACATCCTTGGAAGAAATAATTCAGGACAACATTAAGCAACTCCTCCTTCCCTTCCATATATATTTTTTTTCGTCCTATAACATAAATGATTCTACTTTTGATGTCAATTATTTTGCTTGTCAAGTATTTTGCTTGTCATCACTTTCAAATTGTATCTTTTAATATTTGATCAATTCTAAAGCCATTGATAAATACATCATTTTAGGTATTCCAAGCCCTAGACACCAATAACTTAGAAGTATATAATTGATATGAGATCTAGACAGACATCTTTTTCAAAAAGGTTAGAAACATTCAATGTCAAGATATGTGTCAATTAAACAAGCACCAACAACAAAATCACAAAATAGGATTTAACAAGATTGATGATAACATTTTTGACTTTAACTGCTTTCAAATCATTGCAGATTAGCAAATATAATATACTGAAGCAAATAAGAAAACAACTGTGGAAAGTGATCTCTCAGAATTGCAGTTAGGCGTATATTCATCCGCTACCGGTATATTTGCTAATCCATCTGTTAAAGTGGCCATCCAGTTTTCACTTCCATGCTCCTTTTCATCAATTAGATGCAGAAGATACTCTAACTGGTATCATTTCATCGCATTAACCCTTTCCCAAACAAGACATGTTTTTGACATCCATAATAGAAATGGCTTGGGAACTATTGAGGCAAAAGAAGAAAATGCTGACGATTAGCATTTTCTCCTTTTGCCTCAATATTTTCTGTGCTTTATTTTAAGCAAATCCTATCAATACCAACATGAATATTTCCGCCTGCAGCGTATTCAAATCAAAACACTCCAATTTTTTTGCCGTTTGGGAAAGGGTTAAAGTCCAACTTCCAATCTTCATCATAATTATGTTGCCATTTGTAAGATATTCATCTGTAGCTGTAATAGATCAAATTGAGATTTGTTACATTTCTTTTTAAGCCTTATTCAATTCAAAAGCTGTTGCTGACAACAAAATGGATAGTGACAGAGGTAGGACTTGTGCACAATACAACACAGAAACTGTTACGGCAAGAGGAGAAAGTACTTGTTATAAATCAGCATTTTCTTCTCCTACATTGATATTTTACCCATGTCAATTTTTTTTCATATACACACTGCCTTCCACAACTTGTACATTTTCTATTTGTATACTCATTTGAGCTCCACAATCAAAACAACCCTTTTCTTCATATGATTCACAGTCATCCACTCTCACTACCATCCACAATCTCCAGAAAGAACAACGGTGAATCCAATCGAACAAACATTTTTGTTGCATGGCCATCAGCTGAAAAATGTCACAGATGGAAGGTACCTCGGGGTTAACACTATTCACAAGAAGCTGCTCTGGAATAAGGATGTAGACAATGTGATCAAGAAGGCCAACAACTCTCTCATTTTCCTGAAGAGGAAAATCACTAGCTGTCCCCAGGATGTAAAGGCCTAATGGCTCAGTGCAATGATAAGTACTGGTCAGATGATTGCCACTCTAGGCTGGCCTTCTTTTCAATAGCGATGTTCTAACGCCAGACTAATACAGATGCGTACACAAGCCTGTGTCTACCATCAGCCAGGTAGAAACATGAGCTATCTGAAACCATTCTGCCGTAAAGACCTGTATAGAAACACTTTTAGCCATTCAACTATGGAACAAATTCCCCACCCAGACAATCACAGCTGTCATCCAGGACCCTGGGGCATGTTCAAAGACTCTCCTAAAAATAACTCACTATATAATTATATTGTATAGATAATGTTTCTATCTTGTTTTAGCTTCTTTTTGTTTCAGCCTCACACTATCCTTGTACAGTCACAGATCTTTTATCCTCTAGAGGAGCCCTACATGCAGTTATTGGGAAGAAAGAGAAGCAGTGTGTCCACTGAAAATTTTGACTGGGGGTTTTTGTACCTCTTGGTGGTTAAAGTTGGGGGTACAAAAAATAAATAGGGGGTACAAGAAAATTAACGCCAAATTTAGACAATTCTTACATTTATTGACTCTGTGATGTAGAAGAATTAAACAGTGGAAACTGTACACTTTAGACGTCATCATTGTATTTATATGGGTTATTAATGGTTAACATGAATTTTGATAGCATAATCCATTCCCAAATTTACCACATACAACACAGCAAGCTACATTTATTTGTTTTGAATAGCAAGAACCATGAGTTTGTTTAATCAAATCCAAACAGCATGTTGTTTGTTGCTACTCATTGGATTCCAATCATTACCTACAAAATAGGGTTTGACTAAAAAATGAATATATACATTTGCTGATTGTCAGAAGTTTCTCCTGTTTTTCTTCAATGTCAACTTAATCCAAACTAGTCCTTGTTTAGGAAAGGGGTTGAGGCGTTTTGTTCAGCATTTTTTTCTTTCAATTACCTGCAAATTAATCAAATTTTGGAATGTCTTCAAAAGCCTAATGCAGTTTTCAACTTAGTTACAATACTGTAACTGAAACCTTTTTGAAGTTTGATCACAAACATCCATCACCAAGTTTGTGTCTACGATCTCGAAGCTATTTTCAACCGAACCTCTAATATCAACATTGTTCCCTTTTCTCCGTCCGAACTGGCTGAGCAATGAACTTTGATTTTAAATTCAACAGAGGATGATAGTCCAGACTGAGTGATTCATTCATTGTTTCCCCCTATTTATTTTGATTTTCCGATTGTGTGCATTTGAAATTAAAAAAAAAATCCAGTCTGTTGTTTAGATGCCATGATCATGCCGAATTGTAGACGCTTTATGTTTTGAGCGTTTTGGTTGAATAAAATAGCAAAAACGCAGCATCTTGGTCAAGTACAATTATCGGAAAAAAATAGAGAGATCCGAATGACCGAATTTGGCAGTTTCGATTTTATTACTCGGCTAGCAAACTTGTTTGTCTTTCGTTAACAGCAGCGAGGATTATCATCTTATTTTTATACATGAATAAGGGGCTCATTTTGCGTACGTTCTTGGACGTTTTGGGTGAAAACGTAGTGCGTGATTTTTGTTGATCTTACGTGATTCACGTACATTTGTACGTGATCGGACACCCTGGAGAAGAATGTTAATCATATAGATAATGTTTCTATCTTGTTTTAGCTTCTTTTTGTTTCAGCCTCACACTATCCTTGTACAGTCACAGATCATTTATCCTCTAGAGGAGCCCTACAGTTATTGGGAAGAAAGAGAAGAATGTTAATTACACATTCACCCCATCCCTGGTCTGAGTGTCTCAGTGGAGCACACACTTTCTAGTGTCCGATCCAAAGAATAATATTTTCAAATGTAAACAAATACAGTTGTCTCCTGATCAGGAGACTTTTCATTATTTGTCTCCTAATGTGGTGACTGTCACCCTGAAAGGAGATAGTCTCCCGATCTGGATACACATTTGTAAATATTACATGTAAGTACTCATTTTAAAGAATGTAACACCCGATCGGGAGACATTCCCTCGATATGGAGATTGTCTCCCTATTGGTGAATCTGTCCTAGCTGCATGTCTTCATTTCTAGAGTGTAAAAAGAGTGTTTACTAGCACAATTAAACACAGACCTTTTTGACAATGGTAAGGCAGACCACTTAAAAATATTTTGTAAAGCTCCTGCTACGCTATTCACTGCTCTTGTGCCGTTTGTACTTGGCTCTGAATGTCTAATTTGCCTCGCAGTGTCACTGGTGGTACGATTATGTCTGAGTACGGTGTGGGAGTTTTGTTCGGCAACATTTTCATTTTTCTGAAATTCCATCAATGCTTTTGACTGAACCAAATCTTTGTCATAACCATGGAATGCTCGATTGTCATTAACACACAATAATCTGGTGTTGTTTTCTATTATTATTTTGGCAACGATTCCGTGTGGGTCGACCTTTTTTCGTGGAATACGTCCAATATCTTCCAATAGATGTCGCCACCTGTCGATTACCATCTATCTTTGGTGGGCATTCTGGGTTAACTACTTTCAAGATGTCAGTGCCCGTAAAGTGCATGCACGTGGTACTTCCTGTCACGCGGCACATTTGCTTCACATGATTGTATAAAGTAAAATGAATAATCCGATTTGAATTAATTATTTTATTCGATGAAATTGAGACGAAAAGTAAACTTCATTTTGTAGGTATTGTAGTTTTTCTTGCAATTTTCTGCTTGCTACTTTTTGGCGACAGGATCTGAGTTATGCGCACCGCGTAGTGATTTTTATCCAAAAATGGATAAAGTGATGCGTCAAATTAGTCAGTCCAAAAATAAAAAAAAATAGACTGGAACTATTGTAGACTGGCTGCTTAGTCAATGGGAATACGTCATTTCCGTAATCGCGAGTAGACAGATTCGAATTTTGATTTCGAATGATAGTTTTCTCATTTTTTTTTCGTTGCATTATTTTCTTCTAAAAAGATCAAAATACAAAGATACTTAGTCAGAAAATGTATTAAGTACAACAACCGGTAATATACAGCCTCTGACAGAGTTTCGAAAATTCGGAATCAAATCGAAAATTTTACATTCCACAGCATAAAATGGCCGACGATTCAGATGAGGAGAGAGCTAATGTGAGTATTTTATGCCGTAACTCAGTATCTCCAAGCCACTGGCGTTAATTTTTAACGCAGACAACTTGTTCAACAATTAAGCTAACTTTCGGCTTCCAACAATCAGCTTAAAAGAACACACATGTTGAGAATTTACTCGGTATCCAATGTAAACAACCGAGAAACTCATTCTGGGCCGACTTCGCTCGGCACAATCCGTGCCAATGGCTAATCAGGGTTCAAATTTAGCACTTTCTAACTTGCTAAATACAAGTGAAAATTGGAAAATGCAAGTTGAAAAAAAGTATCTTGCTAAATTTAGCAAGATCAGAAATCACCAACAGAGTTCTGCTGAGGATGCGCCATTAGGGGATCAGCGCCAAAAACTACTGGCTTGCGATCAATTTTCGCAGCGCACCAGTTCGGCGAGAACTGGTCGCCAGCCAGTACCAATGGTCCCATAACTATATGTTGAAGGGGCCGAGCGGCACGTTAAAAATATGAACTGTTTGCCACTGGTACAAAACATTATTTGATCGGGAAGATTCTAGTTACAGTGTTGAATATAGCTTGGCCCGAGAGGGGGCCCATCGGGCCCACAGCCATCAAAACAGGGGGACATTTGGGGAAAATGGGGGACATAAAGACAAACATAGAAAAAGAAGTAAAATTATGATACTTACCTTTTATTGGTTTGTAGACATGAATATACATTGTTTTCTTGCATAAGTAAGTAAAAAAATACTGTG
This sequence comes from Fragum sueziense, assembly GCA_963680895.1. Taxonomy (NCBI): domain Eukaryota; kingdom Metazoa; phylum Mollusca; class Bivalvia; order Cardiida; family Cardiidae; genus Fragum; species Fragum sueziense. The sequence goes on along the minus strand of OY804600.1, from coordinate 15,558,933 downwards.
TTGACTTTTTAATATTCAAATTTAAAAATGTGTAACAATATGTCAACTTATGGCAGTTTCGCAATATTTTACCTTACGATAGCGATAGGTCGATAGAACTTTTAAAAGTTGATAAATATCACGATAGTTCTTTCGACTATCAACTGTTACTGTTTACGATAGTTTTCTTAAAAACGAAAGTAGAACAATAGAATCCAGTAAACGCTTGATTCTAAGTAAACATGAACTCAAAAAAGCGTTTCAAAGATCATGAGTAAATTACTTTACTCCTAGAGGGGTGCTCTCAATGAAGTTAATTGATCAATTACTCGGGCAGGTGCCTGGAAGCGTCTATTTTGAAGCAAGTCAAATCGGGTCAGAAAAATGATCAATGAAGGCATTTCACACGAAGGAATGTATTCTGTTTTTGTAGGAAATTACCGTATAACTTTCAGAAAATAACTGAATTTGAAGCGAATTCGATCGTTTTCAGCACAAGCATAGGTTTCGGAGTTTTCCTCTCTGATTAAAGCGCCCGATAACCTACTCAAGCCGTCAGGTGATACCCATTTATGCAAATTTCTCATCGATCTCTTCCTTACCCATGTGCATTGTTAGCGGATATTGGAAAAATGTAAACAAACCAAACAGGGAACCTCTAAATAAGCGGAAAAGTTTAGTTCAAACTCTCAAATGAATTATTTTCAAGGCAAAAGTGAATTTTAGATTTGAAGTTAGGACGGCCATACAGGCTTTATAATCAGGGTGGATCATCACGTGATCAAAATGGATACATACACGGACGCAAGATGGCGGAAAATTAGCGATTTTCGGTTGATTTCCCTTAATTGGTAAGTACTGCTCGATTCGTTTGACTTACCATATAGCGCAGTCTATGCGCACTTCTGAGTGCTTTTCAGTGATGTCTGTCTCGTCTCTGGGCTTCATGTGGTTTCTGAGATACCCTCGAGGTTTTGAGCCGAATCGGAACAATTTTCGAGGGAAATTGAATATGGTACGTTACACGTTCCCCGGTTTTTCATCAAAAATAGCGTTTTCTCTCAAAAATTCATACTTGTTTCGATTCATTACTAAGGTCCTTCATGTGCAACAATCATACATACTTTGCTTCAGCCTGTTCTTTCTTAGATTCACGAAAAACGGGGAAATTGTAGAAACGGTACGAAACACGTACATGATACGCAACACGTGATGATCATTTGCAATTATGGTACGCACCACGTAAATATTTCAAATCCAACAGCTACAAAGTTTTATGAATTTCCCACACCAATCGTGACGAAGTGCAAGGTATCATCCATACCTGATTAAATCATACAAGAATATTAGTAGAACATAATACTATCCATTAACCAGAACGATTTAATTCATAAATAAAAAGAGTGAGCAGTATGTTTCATAATCCACGATGATTTTTCAACTGAATGTGCCTTTGGACCAATAATTACTTCCCATGCTTTATTACGAAATCCTGTTACTGCCATCCACCTTTCTACCTACAAGAAAAATCGAAGTTAATGTGACACTCTTCTAGAAAATTTGAGACCTAGAAAAATTGAACTTCTTCACACTAATTCTGAAAATTGTCAGGCGCAAAACCTCAACTTTTCTACCTAAAGAACTTTCTAGAAAAGTCAAAATCTGTGTGACTCACGTCAATTGTAGGCAAATACATCTAGGCAATACTGTTTACAATAACAAAGAAATAAATATTATGTGTAATGAGCCCCGCAACTATACCACCCTCCGAGAGCCGAGGTTATTGTTGATCAGTTTGATTGAGAGTAACGTCGGATGCTTGTTGACGTGTATGGGGTTGGTATCGAAGTTGGGGTTATTTTGGGTTATTTTCAACAGTGTTGGTAGTGTATAGATCTAATATTATTTAGATTATTGATATTCTAGATATGCATTTATATCATTCAACCAGCCTAAAATGGGAGTCACGTGGGCACGAGCTTACATATTTCAAATAATTAACTAACATGCACAATATAAACGATACAAATCAAAACAGATGATTGGTTATGAAGTAGTAAACAAAGGTTTACGCCACTCCCAATTAGGGCTGGGTATAATCGATTCAAAATCTTTTACTAATGAGGGACAAGGTCCAAATTCCGATATCGGTAAACCAGGTAGGTAAAGTGACCATCCATGTGTTTAAGTTGTTACTATAAATAGTTTTTCAACATACCTGTTTTACCTTTAAATAAACCAAAATATTTGTATCGATTCTCGTTTAACTTTGAATATATCATAAATAGTAACTGCACTGTTGTGTTTGAAAGGACAAACTACGTTTCGTAACCTAGTTACAGCCAATAAAATATCTGTAGATCTTGATGTAGTTGTATTTTTTAGTAAATTGCTTTACCCACAGGGAATGAGCTAACATGCGAATCGCTAACGGACTTTGTTGTTCTTGGTTTTTATATCGCATGTAGAACTTCCGGTAAAAACAAAAGAAGATCAGTATCTCTGCAAATATTGAAATATGAAATGAAGTTTTACATAAAATGTCTTAATGCAATCCTATGAAGCCGAAATTCTTGAAAACGTAGGTATAAGTGTTTTGCTTGCGCTTGCATAAATGCGTGTAAAATGTATACATGTAGCCTACCTTCGGAACAAATCGGTCCCATTTCAATATTGAGAAGGCCTAGCTCTTTCTTTTTGAATATATTTATCAAATTTGTCCCAATGGGCTCAGTCTGAAAACGTTATCAACAGAAGTATTAGGTCCAATCGCTGAATTCATACTTACTGTCTGCGCACTTAAAGCTGGAGGGTACCAGATGGTATAATTGCAAAAATGAATTTTTTTTGAAAAAATATGCAAAGCTTTTGTGTTGGCCACCTCAGAATGGTTAATAACATGCGATTCAGACAGAGATTGAGCCGAAATTATAAGAGAGATAGCCGAATTTAGGGAGAATCCAAACCCAAATTCAACTCCGTTACAGATGCGGTTGAATTTATTTTTTAACTGTCACGCATGCGCATACAGCGCGGACCAAGATTCAAACGAGATTCATAGATGAATTTCAATAATGACGTCATCATGTATGTTGTGACGTCATTTAAGAAAGTCGCATGTCCTACTGCTTTTGACCTACTTTCGACATCGCTTCATGAATTTGGTATCAAATTGCGAAAAAATGAGTCGTTGCTTCAATAGTTTGTCGTAATCATTTAATCAGGTCATATAAAGCTTAAAAGGTGTACATTTCGTTTGTTTTTGACAAATTTTGGGTCCAAATCTGGGAAACAGTAGCTTTAAGAAACAAGATCTACCATTGGCATTGAATGCACGATTTTAAGCTCACAAATGACTAACAAAAGCAAATTTTTGAGTATCATTTTAAACACGACAATACAGAAATTCTGCAAATTTCCCAAAGGCAGATATTGAATTTACCTACCATCGTGTTGAAGTTTATTTGTATGTCCGGTTAGTCTGCGCATGTCACTGTGCGTAGTTTATAAATTTACACAGTGACGTCATTTGGTGAAGTGATGACGTTTGCAATGTAAAATGTGACTGAGTTTAGTCTTGTTTACTTTGGGTGTGGAATTTCTGCATTTCATCTTAAGGTTAGACTTTTTTTAGATTATAGGCCTATTTAGCCTATATGAGGAGAATTTTTCAGCCGTATTTTATTACATAAATCTAGGCCTACGTACTTAGTTTTCAAGTCTTTGCAGAAGAGAAAAATGTGGAGACCGGGGTTCCATTAAAAATAGTCACATGGATTCCGATGAGTAAACTGTAAAATTGTGTTCCGAGAGTACGTTTTGTAGTTACGTTGGATTTGAAATATTTACGTGGTGCGTACCATAATTGCAAATGATCATCACGTGTTGCGTATCATGTACGTGTTTCGTACCGTTTCTACAATTTCCCCGTTTTTCGTGAATCTAAGAAAGAACAGGCTGAAGCAAAGTGTGTATGGTTGTTGCACATGAAGGACCTTAGTATTGAATCGAAACAAGTATGAATTTTTGAGAGAAAACGCTATTTTTGATGAAAAAACCGGGGAACGTGTAACATACCATATTCAATTTCCCTCGAAAATCGTTCCGATTCGGCTCAAAACCTCGAGGGTATCTCAGAAACTGCATGAAGCTCAGAGACGAGACAGACATCACTGAAAAGCACTCGGAAATGCTCATAGACTGCGCTATATGGTAAGTCAAACGAATGGAGCAGTACTTACCAATTTAGGGAAATCTACCGAAAATCGCTAATTTTCCGCCATCTTGCGTCCGTGTATGTACCCATTTTGATTACGTGATGATCCACCCTGATAATACCGGAGTGGACTTTTTGCAATAGAGATGTGATTGCGCCCGTCGGGCCCGAGCTTGTGTTTCCATTGCGTCATTTGCAGATTTTGCCGGTCCATGGCGCAAAGGCGCACTCTAGAATAAGATTCAACACTGAGTTTGCTGGTCCCCAAACTAAATGGTTGCCATTAAAGTGACAAAATAGAGTAATTTTTCATCAATTAAGAAGAAAATGAGTGGGGGTGGGGGCAGCAATAAATAATTTAAAAAATAAAATAAAGCGGGGTGTGGGGCGGTAGCCCCCCCAAAAAACTTCCTAGTAAATAAGGACGGTATACTAGATGTATTCCATTAGATAAGTCGGCATGAGGTCATAGCCTCACTTTCATTTTTTCATTGAGGGTACTTCCTCGGTCTTTATCGTTACGGGATACCATTTTTGAGGCAGAATAATTAAATAATCCATTGCTAACTTAAATTTCATAAACAAAACTCCAGGGATTTTTTGGGGGTGTCTCAGGCAGCATGCACACTGGGTTTTCATTTTGGGGGTACATGTACAGTGTTGAATCTAGAGTGCAGTATTGCGCCATGAGCCGGCAAAATCAGCAAATGACAAAATGGAAAGACAAGTTCGGGCCCGACGGGCGCACTCGCTTCTAGATCGTGAAAAGTCCATTCTGTTATATAACTCCTTTTGCTTAGTTCCTTGGTCATAAAAAAGTCCATTATGGTATATAAAATCCTTTTGCTCATATCGATGAAAGTCCTTTCCTGTAATTATTTTCTATTGTGTTTTCGGGAATAGAAATCCGCGTGCAATTTAAGCCGGTAGAGCTCTTCTAGAAGTGGTAGCGCTAATCTGGTTCCCGCCTCTGATACACTACGTTGTATTTTTTTAACAATGTAGTGTATCAGAGGCATGAACCAGACTAGCGCTACCACTTCTAGAAGAGCTTTACCGGCCTAAATTGCACGCTGCTAAAGTTGAAACTAGTCAGTCCCTATGGCATTAGCATTTACTGAAGACGATGAAACATATTTCTGATTTCTTTAGAGGGCCCACTGGGTCAAAAATGACCCAAAACAGCGATGAATCTGTTTCACAACAGCAAACTGAACCCTTCTCCCAACCAAGTAGTTGTCAAGACATTGCATCAGCCCCAAAATGGGATTTTCAGAGGAAATGCCTTGCCTATGAGCGCAATAAAAATTGGCATCTCTTCGATGAAAACACAAACATTCACACAAAGAGACACATTTTTAAATTTGGATAATACAAAGTCAACACAGTGTTTTTTGACTTACTTATGCAAGAAAACAACGTACATTTATGTGTACAAACCAATACAGTGATTTTTTTTCTTAAAAAAGCGGTCGTTATTGGGCCCCTTTCCCCTCTCTCAGGAATATACTTTTTTTCCCCATTTTAGAGAAATTTTCCCCTCCTGGAACTAGATTTTTTCTTGCAAAGAAAAATCCAAATCACAGTAAGATTCTTGGCATCTCTAACAGTTCTAATGGTTGTTAACTTGTTTGAATGTCCCATTATGATATACAAGCAAGTTAAATGCATTTATAACACTGTATTTGAGAGTATAAGCATGTATTGAAATTTCCCCTTTTTGGGCGTTCACACGAAAATTTTCCCCCACCTATGGGCCCTGACCGCCTTCCCCCAAAATTAAAAATAAACACTGCAATAAAAGGTAAATATCATAATTTTACTTCTTTTTCTATGTTTGTCTTTATGTCTCCCATTTTCTCCAAATGTCCCCCTGTTTTGATGGCTGTAGGCCCAATGGGCCCCCTCTCGGGCAAAGCTAGATTCAACACTGCATGTACCCTCTAAGTTTAAAATTGGGGGTAAAAAGAAATATATGGGCGTACAGTGAACCATTTACTTTCAGTGTTAAGGGTACACCATATATGAATTTAATAAATCTTAACTACTACTGATTAGTGCAAAACTAATTTAAGTGCCTAAAGATTTACAACTGTTTTGCTGTAAAAAGCATCTTAACTGGGTTCAATAATGTGATAACTATTCAAAAAGTACTCTTAGAAGTAAAATTCACCTGCTACATAACTTGCTATTAACAACTACTCTGGTCGCATTTGTTACCCCTCCAATTCTTGTAAGTTATCATAAAATTGAGTTTGTGTTTATTGGGTTTTTACGCCGTTTTCAACTGCCAGGGTCGCGGCGGCTGGAGCACCTACCCATGGATTCCTGTTGTTTCTCAAACCAGTACTACCACAACACCCTTACGGAGCCTCCAGCTGCTCGTCCACTTAGGTTAACAATTTCAAACCCATTGGTGGGTGACAATTTTGTTAGAAAGGGTATTTGCCGCGGCCAGGTATTATTTACTATGAATTTATGAAATATATTTCCAGGCTAGGCTTCATCAGAACCAACCGTATGATGAATCTCTGGAGGTAGCAGATGGAGAGGAAATAGCAAGTGTGTACTCTCCCACCCCTCGTGTCAATGATGGGTCACAATTATGAATATGTGACCCGTCATGCTAAAAGGGACCTTATCTGAACTCCAAAAATCCAAATTTTGACAAACTTGTCAGACCCAGCACAGGTCAACCAGATCTCGTATGCGAAAATGAACGTATAGTAAGATAGGAAAAACACTCCGAATTTAGAAAATTACATAACAGTGAAAAGTGTCGGCCCTAGTCTGGCTGCGCGGACTGCGCAGACTGACTAGGGTCGATTCTTTTCACACTTCCCAGAAGGTCCCTTTTTGCATGACTGGTCACAATTATGAATGTTTAAAATATCATTCCAGGCTAGGCTTCATCAGAACCAACCGTATGATGAATCTCTGGAGGTCGCGGATGGAGAAGAAATAGCAAGTGTGTACTCCCCCACCCCTCGTGTCAATCCTACAGGTAGAACATGAACTTACTCTGACATAAATAATCATTAATGAGGGATTTAGAGCTTTAAAGTCCCGTCATGATTTTATGGCACAAAGGACAAGGTTCACTTTGGGCCAAAAATGGCCCCATCTCAAATTTTACTGAAATGTTGATATTTGATCACTCCAAGCACCCTATTCGCAAAAACGTACAAACCACACATATACGACGTTCGTGGTTGCCATGGTAACCAGATTTATAATTTCCCTAACAATGACACAGGAAATAGACAAATTAATCATGAATTCTAAGAAATAACATATTTTCTCGTATCCAATAACATGTTTATAATAACAGTAATAATATACGAAAGTTTTGGAGATGTGCAGGCGCGAAATATTATAGATTTTCATGGTAATTATGGTATTTCCATGGCAACAATATGTCAAAAAATGACACTTAAATCACAGAATTGACCATAACTTGGAAATGATACAACATATTGCTTTCATATTTGGCATAAGTGATGACACAGATAAGGTCTATCTTTTGAGGGGCAAGTCAGGGTCATTTGTGAAGGTCAAGGTCATTTTTCAAGGTCAAATTTTGCAAATACATTTAAAGTGACCAAAAAGTTTGTAGATCATTTGATAGGACAAAATAAGCCAAATCTATAAATCTATCATTGTGAGATGCAGCTTCTGTCATGAAACAAGTGTTGCTTTTTAAAAATAAAAGTGGAAATCAAACACATTTGACAACATGATTATTGTATTTCCATGGCAACTGTTTGTCAGAAAATGGCAATCAAATCTTGAAATTGGTCATAACTTTAAAGTGAAAGAGCTTAAAGATTTCATATTTCTCAAATGTGATGTAACCGGAAAGGCCTTTCTTTTAAGAAACTAGTCAATGTTATTCATCCAGGTCAAGGTCATTCATCCAGTTCAAGGTCATTTGTCAAGGTCAAATTTTCCAAAATTGACAAAAAATGACTTTCTCAAGAACATATGGTCATATATGTTTAGGCAAATTTTGGTCAAGATTTAATAAAACTTGTGGAGTGTAAACAACGAATTGTGAACATATGGACAATGGACAGTGAGTGACCACAACAGAAGTACTCAGGTGAGCTAACAACAAAGTTTCAAATACTTCCTCGGCTGTTCTAGTCTGAAACTAAATGTGGATCAGTGTGAAATTGTTTCTTTTCAAGTTTAGAACCTATTCTTTCCAGAAACAACAAAGTTTACAGGTCCAAATAGGAAAGTATTGAACGCAACCAAATAAGTATAAGGGAATTTAGAAAGTGTGCATGCTATAGCCTTAAGATTATTGTGGAAGAGGGAGAAAATGCTGGTCATCAGCATTTTCCTAATTTCCCTTAATTCTTTCATAGAAAAAGAACTTTATAAGGGGCATCAAAACAAGTCATGTTTGGGAAAGGGTTAAGAGAACTGGTTGAATGCATGGAGTTTATACCATTCCCAAAGACATAAAATTAGACTGTTTCAAATTGAAATCACAAAATTGATGTAAATAAAGATGTGATTATGGCACAATAAAGCACAGAAAATCTTGAGGCAAAGATTAAAATGCAGGTTATCACTATTTTCCTCCCCTGTTTCAATATTTCTATAAACTTTTCATTAGGGACACCAAGTCCAGTTCTTGTTTCGGAAGGGTTAAGCAACATCCATTTTTTGTCTTATTGAGCCAGCTGATGACCTAACCATGTGTTCCTGGCAATTTTAACGCCATTACAAACACAACATCCACTCTGAACCACTTCCATATTTGCTCATCCCATGCAGACAATTCATTATTACTCATGCACATTCGAGAGACAAATGTCTAATGCCAGACATTGGTAAAACCCGGATTCAAAACCACAATCCTTAATACACTACCAGACAGCAAAAGTTTAAGCTTGTCCAAATTCAAAAATGTTGCTTATGACAACTTTAAGTGAATGATAGTTTAGCTTTCTCAGTCTTTCTAGATAGAAAACAGTGAGGGAAATGAAGAAATTGTCATGAGCAATTTCTTAATTTTCCACAATGTTTCCAAAGCCTTTGTAGTAGTGTCAAAAAGTGTCATTATGTGGGAATGGATTAGCTACTGATTGAGTCAATTATCACAAAAGCTTCAAGAATATTAACCCTTTCAAAAACAGCTGAAATTTAGACTGTTCAAATTTGATAGCTGCTTCAGAAAACATGAATTAACTATGATAGGGTCCAGAAAATATTGAGGCAAAAGGAGAAAATGCTGCTTATCAGAATTGTCTTCTTTTGCCTCAATGAATTCCCAAGCCTATTTCTTAGAGGTGTCAAAACATGGTCTTGTTCAGGAAAGGGTTAAAGTAGGAAAGAAACTGATCATCAGCAATTCCTAGTCTTTTAAAATTGTTTTATAACTTTATAACTACCAAATAGGCTTATTTTTTACATGAATAAGTGAATATCAGAATGTTTGGAAATAGATTAATTAACAGTTTTACAATTGAAATATCAAATATTTTCAAAAGTTATTCACTTTGGATGATCTATTGATAAAAAATTTATTGGCTCTTAGTCTCTACAAAAAACAATTGAATTAGTCTATGTAAAAGTTAAATTGTCAATGTTATTTGCAAATTCCAAATTTTTCACTTAGCTATTTCGTTGAATTTTATCATTTCTGTGAAAATTTCAATGAGCACCTACAGCTGGTGCTTAAATTCTGTATGATGATCCATGCTTAAAAGAAATCTTAAAGCTGCATTTATATAGAAAATTGTATGATCCAGAGGCCAGTTTCATCAAAACATTTAAGATGTATTTTTGTCTTAACAATTACTTACGACAAGTTTAGGGCAAGAAACATGTATCTCCAATTTATCAAGACCTGTGTTACATGGTTGTTGTTTTAAGCGTTATCTAAGACATTGGTAAGTCAAAAATATGTCTTAAATGTTTTGATGAAACAGGCCCCTGATCCCATTACATATATGAAGTCTCACTGTCTGATCAGGATCCACATTTGATCTTAAATGCAACACAGACCACCTTCACAGATACTAGCTCAGAAAGACTTCATTTACAAGAGAGATTTACAGTTGATCATGGTTTAACCCTATCCAAGACAAAATCATATGATCTATAATACCACACACATTGTTATTTTCAATAATGAATGTCTAGTAAAGTCAGTTATGATTAGAAAGAATGATTATTAGTTAACTCATTACCAAACAACAAAAATTTAGGGTGGTCCAAATTGAAAGATCCAGCAGACAACAATTTCAAGTGAATGGAAAAATAAATTTTCAGGTCTTTTGGGGTGGAAAACATTGTGGGAAATGAAGAAATTGCTTGTCACAAGCAATTTCTTCATTTTCCACCCCGTTTTCTAAAGCCATTTAATTTTGAGGAGTCAAAAAGAGTCACTGTGTGGTAATGGGTTAACATCACTTCTCCAACTGTGTGTCAAATTCTTCTGATTAGCCCGGATACAACAGCTTTTACAGTAGACATATGTCCAGTCTTATCCCAGATTGTTTACCATGTCCTCTCACCTCTACATCCAAACAAATTGGGCTTGTTATAGATGTGGTTCATTTCTTCTGTAAAGAGAAATCAAAAGTAAATGAGAATTTGTATGAGTTTGACAAAAGAATGATAGAGATCTCTAAAGGAGTAAAAAGACAGGTATAATGATTACCAGATTCTGCTGCTATCAAAAATGAACAACATCTAACATTTTGACATGTACAAAAAGCCTGGACAAATAGGGAACGATTTTATCCTGTTAACTGTGACGTAATTTCGGACAAACAACCGTATTTCGTGGGTGTTATCATAAATCTCGTAATTACGGCTTGACTTGAGCGGTAGTTACAACTTACGAGATATTGTAACAACACCCACGGTTTATCAATACATTACGGTAAACCAAGTCTATTTTTAGCACAAAATTCATTGCAATTAACTGCATTGATTCAATTTGGAAGCTGGTGTGGGCCTAGATGACAATAATGACTTCAAGTTCATTTATAAAATATTGCACAAAATATTGAAGTAAGAATATAAAATGCAAGTTATCAGAATCTTCCTCTTTTGCTTCAATGTTTCCTCACAAGCTTTTTCAAGATTGTTTTAAGTGTTCCAAAATTATGTCTTCTTTGGGAAATGGTTAAGAGAATAAACTGCAAGTTGAGAAAGCAGGATATAAAAATATCACTCACCACATCGAGTTATTTTGACATGTAAAAACATCCAATCAGACTGTCAGATTGTCCTACATTGGAATCCTTTTCCTTTTCCATTGATTCGGTCGGCACAATCCTTTCAGCCAATCAAAAACGTCGTCAGCGGACCTGCACTCATTCGGTGGAGGTGAAAGCTTCGGTCTTTTTCGTTGAAGCATTACCAACTTTCAGCATTAATATCTCGACGACTACGCCTGATTATTAAAAATGCGTTGGTAGTTAGAAAGTTTAAATCACATTCTTTAAAGAAAGAGTTTTGTTTAGGAATTTTAACGATGGATTTTTGAAATAATCTGCCTCAAAGTTGGTATCCCGTAACGATAAAGACCGAGGAAGTACCCTCGATGAAAAAATGAAAGTGAGGCTATGACGTCATTCCGACTGATTCTATGTTTGTTTTTAAGTTTAATCCTGCATTCCTGCTGATTCGATTTGTCAACGATGTTTGCCGATCGGATGCATGACTGGTTGTGATATCAAGTGTCCAATAGTATGCATCGGAAGTTTAGTCAATGTCGAACTCTGGAGAATTTTTTGTTGAGAAACTGAAGCCGATCATATCCGAACTGCTGAACGTCCGAAAACTATACCACTGAGAATGTTTCGATTTTTCATACAGTTCCCGATCATAAGCACTGGTATCACTTGTTTTAGGCTTATTATCAAACCTTATGAATACATTCTGACGATTATTTTGTGACGAATAAGGTACGGAAAGTTTGCTTCCATCATTTGTTGTGATTTTCCAGGTTCTAAATCGAAAGTAGAAACGTGGGAAATGATGCGCTACAAAGTTGTGTAGTGACGTCGCATAGCAACAACCCTTACCCGACTCGGAAAAATGTATCGATTTTTTCTTTTTACACTTAGGCCGCAAGACTCGCCCTTCAAAGTAACCATTCAGACCGCTGTGCAATTTCTTTTAATATAGATTTATTTTCTCTTCAGCTTGGGCAAGGGCTGCGCTCTATTAAAACTTTAGATCAGAAGGCTGGCAAAATAGGCAAAATCCGCAAAAAAGACCAAACTACCCTTACTTTGACGACGATTTAGACATACAAATTTACGATTTTTCATTGAAAAAAATCACTTTTCAGAAGGTTGAGATGTCATTCTTTCATTTTAAATGACCAATTCTTTTTGAAAAGACACTTCATTTTTCTGAAAAATTGGGGCCGATTTATGAACAAAGTGAACCTTGTCCTTTACCTTTGTATTGTCCAACAACATTAACCCGAGTCATCTACATAAGTAATGACCCCACTTCGGCAATGTTTTTTTAAGATGCTAATTTAACAGATTTTGCACACAAAAAGTAAGTTGTCCCGGATTAATTTTGATGGACTATAAACAACACAATATTGCACTCCAAACAACTGTAATTTTGCATGTGATGGTTCAAATCTTGCAGGTGTCTCACACCTGCAAGATTTGGACCAACACATGCAAAGTTGTTATAAGATTATGAGCGCTTTTCCCATATTTTATGTAAGTAAAAATTGTAAACATGTACCATAATATTGTGACTTGACGAAAGATAAGGGGAAGTGATAAAATCATGAAACACAGACTTACAGATAAGAGGTTGTGACAGCTTTTAAAAATGCAGTATTTCATTTATTGTTCGTCAAATCCTATGTTGAGGGTACTCATTGAAATTGTCTCCTCAAGACGATTCAAATGAGAACCCGCAATATAGGATTTAGATATGAAATGACAAATTTAGAAAGCCTGTACCCCCGTCTCTAATCTGTAGCTCTAAAATTATCCAATTTCTGATTGATCATTGAGCTATTTCTTATAAAAACCATATGTTTGGGATACTCATTTGAATTTCTTTATATAGGACTAATATAACATAGTATTTTCAATATTTTTCAGTTTGAATTTCAATCACTTCTTTTTATCTGTTGCTCTAAAATTCTTAGAATTGATTCACTTTTATGGACAATTAATTAATACTTTTTAATAGTATGATTCATTTTGAAATAAGCTACAATCAAATCCTGAAATTTCAAATATTTGCTGTAAATTGGTGTGAAAAAAAAGAAGAATCCATGCTTGGGAAAAAACACCAATAATTCAAGCAATAGGATTCATATTGTTTTGCTATGTCTACTTCATTTACTTAGGCAAAGTGAAACATTTATAGTGTTTGAATATCTTGCCTTATACTTAGGCAAAGTGAAACATAAGTGTTTAAAAATCTTGCCTTAGAATGAATAAATAAACAGTAAATCTGTATGGAAACATAATAGTTTTCTGTATAATGTGCAATTTATTAAACTGAAACAAATGATTGGCAGATGAGTAGATTCATGTTCTTACGTGGGGAGGAAATGTCTTGCACACAAATAATTTCTTGACACAGCTCAGTGTGCACAGTATTTTTGTTCTCTTTCATTTCTTGCACTATAACTATCAATTCATCATCATCATTTCAAATGCTCATAAATTTGAGAACTTTTCAGAGCAACAAAGTTTCAGTTCACATATGAAAATTAGATAAGAAAAGGAAATCATAGCTCATCCTGCACAATCATTGGTTCTGTTTATTTTTGCACCATATCTTTATTGTTACAAGTATATGACTTACCAATTCAAACAATATACAATGTATTGTTTACTACATAATTTTGTCATCTAGATGCTTCTGATCTAAAAGCTGAAATTCTGAACTGGCTGAAATTCTGGACTGAACTGTATTGAATGACAGGATACATGCCTCTAGTACTGTATTAAGATTGGTTTGAAGTTGAGTCATGGCTGCTACTTTCGTTCAATCAGCAGTCCAGCACTGGCCTCTGTCTATATTTCATTTGTTTTCATATCATTAGATAAGCATTCTTGTGATAATTGATTTGTGATAAATTTTAGCATATAATAAACAGTAACTACCAACTAATTAGTTTAAGCATCTTGCTTGTCAAAGTAGATCTCTTTCTTTAGCCTTGTTTATGTTGTTCAATGATATCCCAGCTCAACCCTTTCCCAGACAATAAAATTCTAGGCTTGTATCTACCAAATTCAAAGATGTTGCAGACATCAATCTCAGTGAATAAATATTGCATTTTTGGTCTTTCTGTGAAGAAAGCATTGTGGAAAATGAAGAAATTGCTTCTCACAAGCAATTTCTTCATTTCCACAATGTTTTCCAAAGCTTGTATCTTGTGGGACATCAAAAAGGGTCATTATTAGGGAATTGGTAAAGGATGCAATTTAGAACAAAGTCAACATGCTGTATAAATCAGAAAATGCTGTAACTAAGACTCATATAAGTTGTAGTTACAGTACTTTCGAATCTTACCAACAATATTAATTTTAGAGTTTACGAAGTAAAGAAAGATAGAATAAAATATTTCACAATATATCACAAAATTATTCCCCAGGGAATATAATTATTACACTATAATAAAATACTCGATTCGATATCTCGGCAATATTTGCCTTTTTCAAGAGGTTGAAAAATTTTGTGATCAAATTTTTCAATCTCTTGAAAAAGGCAAATTTTGCCGAAATATCGAATAGAGTATTTTATTATAGTGTGAAGTATTTCATTCTCTCATTATTTCCATCAGCTAATCGCCTCGGTGTAGGACAAGGTTTACGGCCAGGTAACTTTACGCACATTTTCATTTTTCTTGTTGTCAAAGGGGTGTAGAACTGCATGGTGCTTTCTAGGTTTTAACTCTTAGTTTTAATTGGCATGCTGATTGTAAATGTTGAGGTATTGATGTGATATTTCAAATAATTTTCTTTATGTTATTTCTTTGTTTTTCATGCTTCTATGCATCATTGGCCTATGTATTTTCTTTAAAATTGAAAGAATATTAAGAGCTTTCTACTTAGTTCTTTCAAATCTGTTTGTTAATTGAAGAACTAAACAAAAAATGGATTTAGTCTTAGACATTTTCTATGCTTTATGAATTTGGTGTAGGAATTTTACGCACAAACACCCCAGAAGGGGAAATTTCAACACATGCTTATACCCTCATACAGTGTTATAAATGCATTTAACTTGTTTGTATAATAAATCACAATGGAACATTCAAACAACCATTTGAGCTGTCAGAGACACCTAGAATCTAAATATGACTTGTTTTTTTTCTTTGCAAAGTAGAAAAGTAGTCCCAGGAGGGGAAAATTGATCTGAAATGGGAGGAAAAACGTATACTCCACAGAGAGAGGGAAGGGGCCCTATAACGACCATTTTTGGAGAAAAAAATCACTTTGTCATATGCAGCCCTGGTTTCTCGAAAAAACTTAAGTTTATACATACTCAACTTCAATTGAATACCAATCAACGTCGATTGGTATTCAATTGAAGTTCACATGGATTTCGTGTAATTTGAGCATGGTGCTTAGATTTGAGTCTGAATATGTACTTAAGTTTTTTTGAGAAACCTGGGCCTGGTTTTAACATGCCTTATAGTTAAAGCTTGGGAAACATTGAGGCAAAAGAAGAAACTGCTGATAATCAGCATTTTCTCCTTTTGCCTCAATGTTTTCCATGCTATAGTATACACAAATCCTTTCCTTAATATCTATTTTGTTGTCAGCAGCAGCTTTCCATTCATCTGTCTGTCCGTCTGTCTGTTCCAATGGGGAGAATCACGTGATTGACAATGGTATTAAACACGAAAAAATGGCGACGAAATGACCGCTTCGGCGTGAAATTTCAAACTTTAGAAAGGTATGTATTAAATCTACGTAGTCTTTCAGACAAGCCACCTATCCTAAAGTACCCGCTATTGTCTAAGGTTTCCACAGATACCAAATTTTCTCTTATCCGTTTGCTGTATTTAGAGAACACTCAAAGAATATTTCGGAAATTTCTAAAATTTTGGATGTGTGTTAAGCACGTCGCATCATATTTACAGCTTTATTTCTTACACAAAGAGCTCTCTTTTCACAGGGTATATTTCTAGACCTCTTTTTATCTAAGACATTTCATTCTAGCCCACTTACAAGGTCCGTGTTGACTTTACTAAGCGTTTTTACGAAAAGGATGTTAAACACACGTACAATGCTGTAGTGTTTGGCACGCCGAGTTCTTGTGAGTGTGGTGTTAAACACGCAAGTGTTCATAGTTGTGTAGAATGTGCTGACTTATTTGTGATTTTAATACAGTTAATACAGTTATAGAAGCCAGATGTGATTATCTGATCACATTTACCATTTCTATGCTTCTTTTGCCCTTTTTATACGTTTTCCCCGTTGATTAATGTTTATTTTTGAGGACTTCCGGTTTTATTGTCGGTCAATAGTTCCTCACAAGTTTATCACACAATATCTTATCAACATATATGTTCATTTCACTTTGCTTACACTTTTCGCACAACATTCTTCGTTACGTATACTAATTGAAAGCTAACCTGAACACTTATTTTTGTAAGCATTTTCTTCGATTCTTTAAGCATAATGATTATGAATATTACTTAGGAAATTATTGATTGAATTGAATATAGTGACGTTTTATTATAATCAATTATTCATTCGTATTTTGGCCCTGTCTATAGTAATAATAACAACTTTAACTTTTCTCCGATTCATTCTTGCATGTATGAAAATACGGAATTACTTTTATTATTATTACTACTCTTATAAATCTGTAACGGCTTTAATTTTACATTTGAATGGTTTGAATCAGGAAATATGACAGTCTATCGCTTTCCTGTCCTCCCCTTTATTCTTATTAAGTTGTCAGGATTATAATTATATAGTAATGGTTATAGTAAAATGCTTCTTATGTTTCATAGTTATAGTAAAATGCTTCTTATGTTTCATAGTTATAGTAAAATGCTTCTTATGTTTCATAGTTATAGTAAAATGCTTCTTATGTTTCATATTGCACTGTTCTGTCTTGTAGTCATTTTAGTCCATGAGCCAGACACTTTTTTGGTACCACTCGGAGGGAGTAATTCTAATTGCACTTTCTGAACAGCTTGATATATGTAGTTAACTAATTGATATGATAGCAGTCTGAAATTGGTAGCTTATGCTGAGAAAATCGCCGTTTTCTTAACCTACCCCATTTTCACATGTCCACAAATTGGTCAGTAGGTGCAATTTCTTTTGGAAGCATGTGATTTAAAAAGAGGCTTGTCGTGATTATTTTCTCTGCCAAAATATTCTTAAAATGCTAGTTTTGAGTACTATTTAATCTCTTCCTAGGTATGAGGCCTCTGTAGGCTGTGAAATAGAAGACATTTTGTCGGCCCCTACACCGAACAAAATGCACGATTTTTTCAAGTGAATTTTTCAATTCATTGAAGCAGAAATGCAAATGGCTACATATTTTTACACTTAGATATATTTTCAAATGTGTATTCATCGATTCATGCCAGTTTCGTGCCACAAAACACTCGGAAAAACTGTATAAGGCAAAAATATTTGGTCGATTCGGACCCTGGAATGTTCGTACCTAAAAACTAAAACGCATATTATGAGTTTTTAAGGCTTCTAACTGTTGCTAATCTGTTGGCAGCACTGTGTTTTTTTATCCAAAACAATTGGATTACCTTTTAGGTGGCTATTTCATGCATATATGTGTTAAATGAATATGAAATGGAGGATTTTACGTTAGGCCTACTGAAAGAATGCTCAACTCGATAGCATTTTCAATTTTAAATATAATGACGGGCCTTATATGTTCAGTTGAATGTCCAATTAATGCAAATTAGAAAATAATTACTGGAAATATATACAATTGCACAATATTCGACGGTTCGTAACTAAATTGTATGGCCACATGAAAAAAATGAAGCTATACTTTACCCAATAAAATATAGCCCAATGCCAATATACGATTATACGATATATAATGTAGGCCCTACATCATGTAGCAACCAAGGTAAAACCTGATAGTCCCCTATTCAATGATACAATGAATATGCGAAATAATTTGCTGCTTTTGTCATATATAGTACAAAAACTCTCTTCGTCGGATATATTGGTCTTCATATAAATGTAATCCTAACCCAATGTAAAACATGTATAATACATGTATAATATAATGAGTCAGGATACGGAAAAAGGGTCCCTTAAGGTTTTTGAGCCAAATATGGTTCCAAATCAGCCTGCGTATACACACAGTCTGATCAGGAACCATTGCTGTTCTCCACTAGATCCTTAATGACCTGTTGCAATTGTAATATAGCAGCATGGATATCTGCTTGTCTTCACTAAAAGCATGCACTGATCTTGAAATGTGACTTGATCTTGAAATGTGACTGACTCAAATGCTATAAGGGACACTTTTCCAGATTCGCGCTCAATTACATGTATGTAAGTATGACAGAATACAATTGTTTCTGCTTTTCAGTAAGATTATATAACATTCTCATTTCCTAAACCTAGTTTGTATAAACTATGATGATCATACAAAGATTACATATGCAAAGAATGATAATCAAATTGTACGGAGGGAACTTATTTCTATGTTAAAATAGAAATGAGATACAAAAGTCATGTAGTACTTTTGCAATTTTATTTCGTTTTCAAAATATATTGCAGTGTTCATGAATGATAATCATTTGACATAGATTTAAACTCCTGTCATACATACGCATTAAAATGTGATTCAGATGTATATGTGTTCTAGTTTATTTGGCATGAATCATAACAAAATGCATTATGATACATACTCAAATGGTTGGATAAATCTTTGTTTTCATTTTGTAAGAGTCTGAAAGTTCTCTAGGATCCATATCACCACACAAATGGTAACAACAAAGTGATTGAAATATAATTGATAACTAATGATCAAAGTGATTAAAGTTGTGGTAACAAAAGCAAAAACGGCACCCCCTGTCTTTATAATTACAATGGCGTAATTTCTAATCAAACATATCTCATTCACCCTCTCTTTTAGACAAATGCAAACGTTTCATAGAATCTGCGTTGTGAGCACCAGATTCATCAGATCTATTTGAATTAAAACTCGATTTAATAATCTCTACATAGTTACCATATCTTGTCACTACTGGTATGACTTTCATCTGTGTAGGAGAGAAAGCAAGTTTGTGGTTGTTTAGCGATTTTTTTTATGATCCCATGCTTCAAAGTCGTTTATGATCCCATACTTCAAAACAAGTTGTTTATGAGGGCATATCAAAAGTTTTTGATTCTCACACCTGCTGTATTTTTCATATATAGCCTTTTCAACCCCACACACTCCTTCCACCTTATTAACAGTTCACTGATATCCGATTTTTAGGAATCAACGTCTTGTTTACCTAACTAGTCTCCTCAGCAGCTCAGTCAACTAATCTTCTTAACTGTCTCAGTCTCACTGGAAGCACTTTTCCCAATATCAGATTGTTGCAAAAGAAGGGGTAGACTCCCCATAAACTTCGACAATCTTGTTTAGCATTTTAAGCCTCCAGGACTAGACACATTACCATGTGCAACCGTGTTCTTAGTATTATCCATTTTGGCCAATAAAATCAAGAGGGGTAAGTCGCTTTATAAGTTTCTGACAAGCTCGTAGCAGCTAGCCATATTATCCTACATACAAAATATATTTAAAACATTCATTTACACTAAGGAGTAAAAACCTTTACTACCCATTAACTCGTTGTCTACATAACTTTATAATTTCGAAATTGTCATTCTCTAGATATCAACTGATGATGTATGACATTCTTCAACGTCACAAACCTTATTTTGCTTATACTTCGGTAATGATGATTTTATCTGATTAAGATTAAAATATTACAATTTGTTTGTAAGTTGATAATGTCCGTAATGCAGAGAAATTAAATTTCAGTCTGCCCCAACAGTTTGCTTTTCAATCACCGGTTTATACTTCTTTTCTTACATTAACACCTAAATCAATGAAAAAAATATAGATGCTAATCAAAATAGGTACTTAATTTATCAATGATTAGAGCAAAATAACTTTGGGTCGTTTTTTCACAGTTCTTTTTAAAATTGAGTCTGTCTAAAGCACCAACTGACAAATTTGCTGACGACTTAGATACATGGAGAATCTCTACCTCTGATTGACCATACTCTTTCATATATTTATAACCGAGACTACTTGACCAACGTGATCCAATTCTCTCTCATATTTGCATATTTACAATAAATGAATCACATGCTTGATTAATATAAAAATCTTCATAAGTATGGAGTGCTCAAAAGTCACAAAACACATTTCCCTGTTTTGCATACTAAATTCTTACTTTTTTCTTTATATCAACAAGTCTCCATTTCTTCATTTGAAATACCAATTGCTGTAAGGCTAAATGTTGGTGTGATTTCGATTGTTTGGTTATAAGTATGGCCTTGCTGATGACTGTGAGTTCCAAGCTTTTTGGAAGAAGTTGATTTATATCAATTCGTAATTCTTGCATTATGTTGTAATTGCAATTCAACACATCTGTTTTGGTACCTAAATACTTACATTTATATATTACTCTCTTTGTGTTATCATTGTTTACTTCGCATAAATAAATTGTGACTGTCTATGAACATTGTATAACAGTCCACGTAGTGATTCTTTCTTCCTTTCTAGCCCACTTTACTTACAGTATGCATCATTCACGAAAGAGTACAACTGAACTTTGCTATGTTGATTTGACAGGGAATTATGTTCTTTTTTTCAGAAAGATAGTGTGAGCTTTTTCAACAGCTTTTGTATCAATGTAATTAATTTTATCTCTAGTTCCATCGTTTATATAACACTTTGCTTTATTCTTTACTCGTTAATATTTCTTTTGTACTGCATTATATCTTGTATTCTAAAATACTGCTATAGTGATATGTCCACGCTACAGAGTGCACTAAAGTGAACCCGGGACAACTGCACCTTCGTCCGTTAGTTTAGCATCTTTCTTAAGAAATCATAGCCGAAGTAGGGTCAATACACATTCAGATGTCCTGGGTTAATGTTAATTCTGTTGCACAACAGCGCTTTTAATACACTTAAGATGTATTTAATTCTCGCTAGGTCTCTGATTATATATTAGTTTCATGACAGTTTTGCTGAAAATACCTCCTTTGTAACATTTGTATACGTACACACGAAAAGCGATAGCATTGTAGTTAACTACACATGTTTCTTAATATGTTGTATATACAATATTTTTCCTGGAATGCATGAACTTCCATTTGCAATCCAAGTGGTTGTTTTAAGGCAATATATACGTAGGAAGAATTTGTACATATATTAGGAAACACTACCGATTTGCATGTCAGTGTTAACACCAGAAGTCCTCATAATTGTTTTTAAAAGCATGCCAATAGCCTATAATTTTTGTATTCTTTGTGCAAATGTATCCGAACAAAATGCAAAAGACGAAGGTGTGCACTCTAGAGGGCCTCTTTATTTGTAAAGGATGCCTAATTCACTTGAATATCCGCATTGGATTTCAGGAAAGAAATATCATACATTATATAGCAATATTGATAACCCGTCTTTCTTCATGAATCAACTGCATATGGAAAAACGTTTTTATTCAATGCTTTATGGATGTAGGGCCTACATTTGTCTGGACATGTATTCTAATGACTGTACGACAGTAGAATAACCTTAAAACAATGACTTTGTGTCATCCTCTCGAACCAGAACTAGAAAGACCTGAAGGTCTTGAGTCGCTCCACAGGCCTGAATTTCTTTTAATATCAAATCCAAGTTTAGACTAGATTTTTGAATACTTATGGTTCTTACAGCAAAAACAAAGTCAAAAGCAGCAATCATGTGGTCAATGCAAAAAGAAAGTAAATGATTGACTAATATTTTAGGGATGTTAGAGCGATAATAAAATTGAAAACTGTGATTTTGCCAAATTCAAAGACAAATAATTCAGTATGTATATTTAAAATCAAATCGAAAATTAAACACATACAAGATGTTATGGTCACTATCATTCTGTTCAAATTTTGTCTATATTAGTCAATATTTGTGGCTTCAAGAGTGGAAAAAGTGTCGAAAAACTAAAATTTTGTCAATTTCAAGGGCACATAACTCAGATTGTAATAGTGTGATAATGTTGAAAATTACACATAAGCAAGACCTTGTTGTCAACAAGATTCTTTCCAAGTATCATCTTGATTGGTTAACATTAGTGGTTGTTAGAGTGAAAACAAAGTCGAAAATGGCAATTTTGTCAAATTCAAGGGCACATAACTCATGATGTAAGATTCCGATCAAGCTGAAAATTACACCCAGGCAGCATATAATGCTTATATATATTCTGTCCAAGTTTTGTTTTGATTGGATCATATTTGTAGATTTTAGAGTAAAAATAAAGTCAAAACCAGCAAAATAGAGCCAAAAATGGCAATTTTTGGCAATTTCAAGGGCACATAACTCATGCTATAAAATTCAGATCAAGCTGAAAATTTTACCAATGCAAGATCTTATAGTCAGTATTATTCTGTCAAAGTTTTGTCTTGTTTGGTCAATATTTGTAGTTGCTAGAGTGAAAACAAAGTCAAAATACAGCTGAAATGGCAAGTTTGTCAATTTCAAGGGCACATAACTCATGATGTAAAATTCAGATCAAGCTGAAAATTTTACCAAGGCAAGATCTTGTAGTCAGCATGATTCTGTCAAAGTTCTGTCTTGATTGTTCAATATTTGTAGATTTTAGAAGAAAACTAGTCAAAAGCTGCTATTTTTGACATTCAAGGGCAGATAACTCTGGCTATACTGGTTCATATTCCATATTCTTTGAAAGAATCTGAGAGAGGGTCACCCAAGGATCATTCCTGTGAAGTTTGGTTGAAATCCATCCAGTAGTTTCTGAGAAGAAGATTTTTAAAGAAAAAGTTTACGGACGGACGGACGGACGCACGACGGACACACCGCCATGACAATAGCCCACTGGCCTGAAAGGCCAGTGGAGCTAAAAACAAATACAATATATCTGGCTTTAACCCTCACCCTTTTTTTATCTTGTAAGAAGCTAGCTTCTCTGCGTACACTTTCAAACCAGGCCTAGTTTTCTACATGTTTGTCGTTAAAGAATTGTTTGTAAGCATTATTCATTTGAATTATTCGTAGTTTGAATTAGTTTTACATTAAGAAAATGAATGAAATGTAAATGATAAGCGTTTATGCTTTTTTGACTTTCTGGTAGTGTAATGAGTGGCAATTAAATCGGCATTAATGTCCATGCTATTTTGTTATATGTATATCTATTTAGCATCACATAATATCAAAATACTAATTACAGTCCATTTTCATCAGAAAGCGGACTTTATGTGTCCAAAAAGACTATAATTTTCATTTTTTCCTTGTAATTCGTATCATCTACAGATAGTTCTCTGTGTACACTAAAATCATCCTCCAGATGACATTTCAGACTAACACAAAACCTTACAATATGCTATTCTGTACTGTATCTCGGTTATGAAGAAAGCCTTTTGTATTTGAATGAGTTTAAGGGTTGGAGAAATGTATGTGTTGTTTCAACTGAAAACCAATGAAAATTTTGTGTGTAAAGGGTACCCTTGAAAAGAAGCGTTTTTCGGGGCATAAGCTACCAATCTGAGATTGCTATCATACTGAAACATAAAGTATAGATACCAGACTTATCAAAAAGGGCAAAAAGAATTACTCCCTCCGAGTGGTACCAATCGGCCAAAATTCGGGTCCTGGCTCATGGACTATTTTACTTAGTTACTTTTATAGCATTTGGCTTCAAATTTATTGATTGGTTTCCTCATTTTATTAAGCCTAGCTTTAAATGCATTAATGGAGGGTACCTGTACCCCTCATTTGGAAGAACATTCCATTTTTTGTAGCCCTAACACTGAAAGCAGTTTTCCTACAGTCTGTTCTAGGCCTTGTTTCGAATAGTTTTAAATTGTTTCCCGTAGTGAAACCTTCTTTTCTTGGTGTTTTTGTTTGTCTTATCTATTTTGTTGATAAGCCGATACATCTGGCCCCGGTTTCTCGAAAAAACTTAAGTATCTTCTCATGCTCAAATCTGAGCATCGTGCTGAAATCGCACGAAATCCACGTGAACTTCAATTGAATACCAATCAACGTTGATTGGTATTGAATAGAAGTTGAGCATGAACTCGTGAGAATATACTTAAGTTTTTTCGAGAAACCGGGGCCTGGATTAAGTCTGCTCTTTCCTTTCAGTATATGATTTGTTTTTCAGTTCTTTGACCATTCTCGTAGCCCGTCTTTGGACATTTTCTATTGCGATTGCATCCTTTTTGTATCTAGGACTCCAAATTACTGAGTCATACTCTAAGTGTGGACGTACCATCATTGACTTATATAATTGCAAAAAAACATCTTGACTTCTTATCCATATTAGTGAAAGATTTCATTATAATTCCCATATTTCTATTTGCAACGTTTACTTGGGTATTCACATGACTCTGAAAAGTAAGTTTGGAGTAAAAAATGATACCCAGATCTTTTTCTTTGTCAACATTTTGAATCCCATTTATTGAACCTCTGTACTTTTTATGAAGTATTGGTTTTTGCTTTCATTTCCAAAATATAGGGTTTTGCATTTAGTAGTATTGAACGACATTTCCCTTTTTTGCCAAGTCACAAGAATTAAAGGTGTTGCCTTGTAGAAGGTTTTCATCATCTGGCTTACGGAGATGTATTTTGTGGATTGAATTTTTTTGAACATCTGAACAATGTCCAGTTAAAGTCTGGCACATTATCGGGCAAATGCACATCTGATAGTGACAAAATACAGTTTCAGCAAGGTTTGATGCACTTTACACTGTCGATATAAGAATGTGTCAATTGCACACGGAATACAATGATATGATAGAAAATGATTCAATTCTATCCAGTTAACCGTGACGTAATTACTTACAAATAAAGGTAATTCGTTGCTGTTATTGTAAAATCTTATAGATCCACATCTCCAAATTCTTCCGTTAACCCCGGTTTATTTTATTTTTTCCGTCGAACGTCAGACACGCTGATTTCCCTTGAAAATTCTCCTGCAAACCTGACATAATGTCTCCATCTCTACCTGGTTTTCTTTCTCCGGTGATATCATAAGGATTAAATGATCGGAGAATCTTTGGATTTGAAACGGCAAAATTAATATCTGCAGATCTGGCAGAGTACTGATCACACCCACAAACCTTCATGACAGTATCACCCTGACTCTTCCACTCATAATTTTTGTATAAACCTTTCACCAAAGAGTCTATATCCCGGTTACCGGAAGGGTTAACGAGGACATCGCATTTCAGTTCAGAATTATTGTGTCTGCGTGAATTTGTCATGGAAATCGCACGAATTTGTCATGGAAATTATATATAACAAATGATTTGATTAGTTAGAGCAATCATAGCCGATTTCGTTTTTTCCCAAGTTCGTAAAAGATTACCCCTTGTGATGTCTTTCATATGTTACTGTAAGTTAACACCAGATATCAATCAGATTGGGTCATGTATAGACAACCAATTTGTCCAATATCCGTGGCTTTCCTAGTACACGAGTAACTATGTGCGTGTTTAACATCACACTCACAAGAACTCGGCGTGCCAAACACTACAGCATTGTACGTATGTTTAACATCTTTTTCGTAAACACGCTTAACAAAGACAACACGGACCATGTAAATGGGCTACAATGAAACGTCTTTTATAAAAAAGGGTCTAGAAATATACGGTGTGAAAAGAGAGATCTTTGGTTAGGAAATAAAGCTGTAAATATGATGTGACGTGCTTAACACACATCCAAAATTTTCGCAATTTCCGAAATATTCTTTGAGTGTTCTCTAAATACAGCATACGGATAGGGGAAAGTTGGGTATTTGTGGAAACCTTAGACAATAGCGGGTACTTTAGGATAGGTGGCTTGTCTGAAAGACTACGTAGATGTAATACATACCTTTCCAAAGTTTGAAATTTCACGCCGAAGCGGTCATTTCGTCGCCATTTTTTCGTGTTAAATACCATTGTCAATCACGTGATTCTCCCCATTGCTGTTCAAAAACTTACATTGACCTCTAATTCTCCAAAAAATAGCCGTATCATAAGCATTGGTGTTTCACAAACACACCTTGTTTTCTTTTTCCCACAATTCTTTGATCTGCGCTACAGTTCATTCTTTTAATCTGGAATCTCTAATTATCTAGCTATATTTTAACTTTGTAAGATCATGGTTACAAAGTAAATGAATTCTGTAAAACATTAGATATAATATTATTGCTGTATATATAATTATTCATTGTGTATAATGGTTTTGGCATTGAACCTAATCATGTATATATGAAATGTACATTTATTTTAGTTTTCTATAGGCCTGTGCGATATACGCTCTACCTCTTCCAGAATATCACGTGATAGAAGTGGTTAGGTCACGTGATAGAAGACGACTAGAAGTCGGAAGACCAAAAATGAATTGAACATGTCTTGAAAACAAAAGTGGCTTATATATAAAAAAGCTCTTCAAAAAGGAGGAAGTAAGAATGGCCAGCTCCAATTCGGTAGACTGGGTACCGTTCCTGATACTACTATGTTGTACTGAAAAAGGCACTTCTTTTTCAAAAGCACAAGTTTTGTTCTCGTTTTGATCCCAAAATTAATACAAACTAGCTGTAAACAAGCGATTTTCAGTATTTGAGAAAATCCTCACTTTGTAACTAAAGACTCTCATGTTGCCAATCACGTGACCTCTTCCGTCTTCCGTCTTCTACTCAAAATTGGAAGAGGTAGAAGAGCTTCCAGAAATAGGAGAGGCCTGTTTGATTTAGTCGGAAGTACTTGTCACATGACTCTTCTGTTTTCGGAAGAGGTAAAACGAACAGAATTTAAGCGCTACCACTTCTAGAAGAGCTCTACTGGCCTAAATCACACATGGCTTACATGTATGTCAACATTATATTTATAGCTAGTTTGCAGTTCTGTTCCCCTTTGATAAATGCATCATCATAATTGTAATTATTCTCAAACTTGTACTTATTCTAGGCATGTTCATTATTTTTGTTATATGAACCCAATTTTGAAAAAAACTTTTACATGAAAGTAGTAGTATTTAATGATCCAGCATATAGTTTACTGTTGTTCATCTGTACTAATATAAACTTTTGTCTGCATAATAGCTAAATGAAAATCCAAAACAATGTATAATGCCATTTTTTCTACATAATATGACCTCCCCCAAGGTCATATTTTATACTGAAATACCAGTATATATCAACCCATGACACACAGCCTAACATGAAAACTATAAATGGAAAACTATAAACATTACAATTTTACCTGAATTAATTTGACTCTACAAATCTCCTTTTCATTAATACCTACAGTGCTTCTGAAATATTTTGAAAATCTACTTGTCCACGGACAAGTCTTGATCCAAAATTGACTTGTCCGTATCAAAAATCAACTTGTCCGTACAAAACCCATATACTTTTCCATAGCTTCATTTGTTTAATGCATTGTAACGTGCAGCGGCTGAAACGCAGGAAACACACGAAACCTGCCACCCACCGCTGCAGAAACATAACATGCAAAGGGTCAGCGGGCAGAAACAAACCGTAACTGATGCAAGACTCCAGCTCACACCATCACCGTGAGGCGTTTGCTTCCCCCTAATATTACCCGACCATCTACCAACATTAGATGGTCAAACCCCTTTGCATACGATAACTAACAACAACGTTCCACGCGAACGTTGTATGAACATGCTACTGCTAAACTTCTTTAAACGTGCACTGAGCGGATTATGCACAACCTAACTAGGGTATGGTATGGACGTAGTATCAACCGGTCTTCTTAAAATACTTATGGTATGAAACCTTTATGAAACCAAGAGGTATAAAACTTGTATCAAACTAGTATGAAGCGGCATGACCTAAAACGGACCTAGCATGAGACTAGTGTGAAACTAGTTTGAAACGGACTACTTAAAATCGTATGGGACTTTATTGACCTAAACGGAGTATAAAGAATAATCAAGTTTGGGACCTTTGTGCAGAACGAAGTTGGTCTAAAACACTAAATTTGGGGGGATAAAAAGGTATGAGCTAAAATACTATTGTGTTAAACCAGAAGAACTCTCATTGTCTTAAAAATGCTTAAAAATGTCAATCCACCACCATCATCAGCTTGGTGCCCGCTGTCATCAATGTTTCGGCCCTTATCCAAGAACACCTCGTAACGGGTGGGCCCACCAAATAAATGGTGTGGGGTGGATTGCTTAAAGTTCTAACCCTATCTTAAAAGGAGTTTGAGCATAGAACGGTCTGAACTAAAGTCTAGAAACACGTATGGGACGGTATAAGAAAAAGTATGGGACAGTCTGAGAAAACGTATAATATCACCCCGCATAGTTTCGTACAATGATTGTGCCGTACCGGTAACACACGGTGGTACAACCCTGGACGAGACCATGCCGAGTTAGTATAAGACCAACTGTCTATACAAAGACAGTATGAGCCTAAAGCCTAACTGTTTAGTTTGGGAACCATGTAAAATATCACCAAGCACTGCATCGCACAATGATTGTACCGTATCGGTTACATACGGTGGTACAAACCTGTACGATGCCATGCCCGGTCAGTATAAGACCAACAGTCTATACCAACACAGTTTGAGCCTCAAGCCCAACCTGCTACCGGCCAGAGCCTATACCTTGTATGAGACTATGTCCTGTCCGACACACAGGACGAAACCAGTCTCAAACTGACATCACACAAGTCAGTATGAAACAAGGAAGTCTGGACCATCTTGTCAAACGTGGTCCAACACCTTGTACCAACCAAACCCCATGCCCAAACGACCGTGCAAACCGGGAATAATGTCTATAGTGGAGCAAGTATGGTATACCAACTTAGAGGTTCGAGACCACTGTAGTTGGTGCCGCAAATATGACCACCTATAGACTAACGTGCATCCCAAATAAGCACACCCGTTAGTTAGGGAGAGAGTTCCAGCCGCTATCAACCACTGACAGCGCGAACTAAAGCCCAAAAGAGAAAATCAGCCTCTTTTATACTGGTACACCACGTGACTTTAAACGCATGAATGCACATCATATAGACTAGATGACAATCCTTCCTCTTTAATCCTTATACATGGGTTCCAGCCTAAATCAGTAAGCGTCTACAAAACCAAGACAAATTTGGGTGACTTTGACGTTAAATTACGGCGATAAAACAATGTGTCAAGACGTTTAAATATGGTCTGAATCGCTTCCAACTCAAGTTCTAAATGTTTTAAGATCATTAAAATCATCAGACCAATCTTTTTTAAAGGTTTAGCAACGGTTTGTTTGAATTGATCGACGGAAGAAATCTTTGAAACGCTTGACTACATTAAACTAACCAAAAGGAGTCAAATTTACCGGAACGGACAAAACATGGCAAAGCCGTTTCCGTTACAGCATATCTATTATGACTGTCTAACTATTGTCTACAACAAAATTTGTACATTTAACTATCAGTAATTACATTATATGAAAAAATTGTGAGAAAAAGATAAAAATAATTTTTTTATTAACTTCGGATTTTTCAAAATCTACTTGTCCACGGACAAGTCTTGATCCAAAATTGACTTGTCCGTATCAAAAATCAACTTGTCCATACAAAACCCATATACTTTTCCATAGCTTCATTTGTTTAATGCGTATCTATTATGACTCTCTATCTATTGTCTACAACAAAATTCGTACATTTAACTATCAGTAATTACATTATATGAAAAAAATTGTGAGAAAAAGATAAAAATCATTTTTTATCAACTTCGGATTTTTCACATGTCCATGACAACCTAGCTTTCAAAATCTGCTTGTCCGTACAGGTCAATGCCACTAAACGGACAACTCGGGCAACTTATTTCAGAAGCACTGACCTATAATTATAAACAAACCCCCACCCACCGACCCACCCACACATTCCTTACCTACAAAGAAGGCGGAGTATTGGTTTCACTCTGTCTGTCCATCTGTCGTCCGAAGAACTTTTCATGACTGTGCTCTAACTTAAGAATATAGGACCATGCAACATTACATATTTCTGGCCTTGACACATAGAGATGCTCTTTTTGTCATATAGGTCAAAGGTCAAGGTCACAATTTAACTTTGGTAAAAAGCTAAGTTACAAGGCTCATAGATAATTAGCCAGTCTTATCATTAAGCAACTTTGGTAATGGTCACCTTTCAAGGTCAAATTAAGGTAATATTATGGGTAAAATGCTATCTTTTTGTGGGGAGGGGGTGGGGTAGCGGGAGTATTTGTGTTTCAGAATGAAAATTTTCTTCGTCAGTGTAGAAAATATTAAGAAAAAGGAAGACAATTCTGGTGATGGGCAATTTTTCCCTTTTCTGAAAGAATTTCAAAGGTTTTGATTTTTTAGTGCTGTTAATTGCATGACAGATAATTGTCATTATAGTGAGGTGTATTGGTTGGCGACCAATTTCTTGCCGCATACCAGTTCTCGCCAACTAACCCAATTTCATAGTAAAGACTGAAAGGAGTCCTTTCCCACATACAAGTTATTTTGACATCAACTTCTTTTATTTGGAAAATAGATCATATTAAATAATATAACGTCTTTACTGTGATACGGTATGGTTTGCGAGAAATGGTACACGGCGAGAATTGGTCGCCAGCCAGTAATGCTTGAATAATGTTAGTAGTACTTGTTGTACTGAATGAATTAGATCAATGTAAATAGGTTGATGTCTATTTAAGTTTAGTCTTGTTGTATGCATGATGATTGTATTCAAAATATTTTATATAAAGGATGCATTATTATTTGTAGTACCTGTACACTTTATTTTTCTATAAACAGTTTTACACACATATTTTTGGCTTTAAAGTGACATTTCACATTTATTTCAATTTTTAAAAGTATGTCTTGATGCAAAGATTGTTTATTCTAATGCGTAGAAATGCCATCACTTTTTTGAAGTTTTTATTTATAAGCGAAAAAAAAACCCGCCTTCAAAGTTGAGACAGAAATGACAAATTCTATATAAATCTGAACTGTTGTCTACTACAATTGTTTAATTTTCGCACAAAAACATATATTTCTCGAAAACGATTCAACATTTTGGCTTGAAATTTTCAGAATTTTCATAAGAAATCATGCTCTTTCAGATAGAATAACAGTAAAATTTATGTAAAAATAATTCTGAAATGTCACTTTAAGCTATATTTCTCATGAGGCATTGAGTTATGAATCTATTTTGAATTATTGTCCCTGTGATTTAAAAGACTTTCAGGAATGGCATTTGGCGTACAAGATAAAGGCTTTTGATAACATTGTTGTAAATGAAGAAATTGCTTGTGACAAGCGATTTCTTCATTTCGACTACATGTATTGTTTTCTACCCATAAAAAGGAAAGTTTAATTCAATTGAAATTGTATTCTGCCTTGATACCTCTGGCAGAAAAGGTTTGGGAAAATATTGTGTTAAAAAAAAAGAAAGTGCTGAAGACCTGAATTTTCTTCTTTTGCCTAAATAAATTCAGTACTTAATAATAAAAATATTTTCTGAGCTTTATTTTTAGCTCGACTTTTCGAAGAAAATGAGAGCTTATACTGTCACCCGGGCGTTGGCGTCAGCGTCGGCGTTGGCGTTGCGACAAAGGTTAAAGTTTTTTCAAACATCAATAACTTCCATACTATCAAAAGGATTCAACCCAAACTTGGAATACTTATTCAACATCACACCCTCTACCTTACTACCAGGGCCCATGACCCTGGCTCCACTATATTTGGAGTTATGCCCCCTTTATACTAAGCAACTTAGAAAGTCTAGCGCGCTGTCTTCGGAAAGCTCTTGTTCACAAATCCTACAATCAAAAATGTGGTAACTACTGCTTGAATATGACTGTAGTTACAGTGTTTTTAAACATGACCAACAATGTAATACTTATTCAAATGACATTTCAGATAATAAACCCTCTATTGTCCATTGCTGTGTAATGCAATCATGCAGAGTTAAAGCTCGACAATTTCACCTTAACCCTTTCCCAAACAAGACCTGGTTTTGACGTCCCTAATAGAAAAGGCTTGGGAAAACATTGAGACAAAAGAAGAAAGTGCTGAAAATCAGCACTTTCTCCTTTTGCCTCAATATTTTCAGAGCTAAATTGTGCACAAATCCAACCTTAATTAACATCCATATTGTCGTCTGCAGCAGCTCTCAAATTGGATCACCCCAATTTTTTGTCGTTTGGGAAAGGGTTAAGGACCCAAAACCTAATATTTAACAATTTCCCCAAAATTCCAGGACCGAGCCTTTTATTTAAATGAGGCCTAGGGCCATGGGCAAACTAAAGCCTCTGTTAGTCTTTTTCTCTGTTATGGAAAATAAATGATTGCATTATAACAACAGGTGCTGGTAGAAGTCAGGGCTCCACTCCGCCGGAAGCCAACATGTCCGACGACCATTTTGATGATGATTACGAAGACAAGATAAACCCACCAGATCAAGCTGTAAGTAGGTCATGTTGGGACTGTGATGAAGGGCTCTGTGTACAGACTGATTATTGCATCTCGTCGGTGTAAATGCAAAACCTCGTATGTCGATCCATGCGATTTTTGAAGTACAAACTTGTTTTCCTGGTTAGACGATTCTCGCAGGTTTTGAGACATTTTTACTGATTGGTATTAATGATACATTATTTGTGAACAATATGTCCAAATTTCATGTAAAATATTTCAGTTTGGGAAAAGTTATTTCACTTTTTTCCCTTCCCTTTCAATTTTTAAAAAAAACGAGATGCGAGGTTTTGCATTTACAACGACGATCTGCGTAATAAGACTTAGTGTATTGTTGGAGCAACAGATAATAGGGGGTAATGATCACTGGTGGGGAACTCGGCCAAAGCGAGGGACGTTTTTCGCTACAACAAGGTACAGATATTTTGCGTTTAAATGTGAGTTTAAAGATCTGATTGGATAGTTTTTCTAATAACAATGAATTTGTTCTAAAAATAGACCGGGTTTACTGATATGTATTGAAAGACCGTCTGTGTTGTTATAAAATCTTGTAACTACGGCTTTAACGAAGCCGTAGTTACGATATTTTATAACAACACCGATGGTCGAAAAATCGCGAAAAAAAGTCCCATACTTTGGCCGAGTTCACCACCAGTGATGATATTCTATTTGTAATTTCAAATCCAAGCTCTATGTTATGGGTTCTTAACTAGACAATGTCAATGAGTATCTAGAACATAAGGTTTGTTAAAACTATAAATCATATTTGGCTTTTTAACCCTTTCCCAATTAATACCAAGTTCCGACGTCCCTAATAGAAAAAGCTTGGGAAAACATTGAGACAAAAGAAGAAACTGCTGATAACCAGCAGTTTCTCCTTTTGTCTCAATATTTTCTGCCATTTTTTACAAAAATTTAATATCTTCAATAGCATCCATTTGTCATTTGAGGCAGTTTTTGAAGTGGATCACCCTAAAATTTTGTCGTTTGGGAAAGGGTTAAAAGTCGTGTGCCCCTCTTATTTAATGTTAATGTTAGGGGTAATGCAGGGAACTATATGTATCCATGTTCCTAGAAAGGTATACCTATATTCATACAAGATCTCTTGTCCCATGTCAGTCTAGATTAAGCTTTATAATGCAAGTATGCATATTGCAATTTGCAAATGCATTTATCTGTTCATTTCACAGAGTGCTTCTTTGTTTCTCAAAATGTTATTTTTTGTCCTTTATCTGTTTCAAAGTTTTGCTAGTTTGGAAGCATGTTTGTTTATGTTTATCAAAAAGAGAGTCTGGATATGGAAAAGGGACCTGATTTAGTTCAACAGTTTCCCAAACAAGACCTGGTTTTGACATATCCATTAGAATAGGCATTGGAAAATATTGTGACAATAGAAGAAATTGTTGATGATCAGCAATTAATATTGTGACAAGAGAAGAAATTGCTGATTATCAGCAATTTCTCCTTTTGTGGCAATGTCTTCAATCCACGAAGACTAAAAAACGAAAATTCAATGTACTTGAGATTGTAGTCTGTAAGATCTTTGAATTGAGACCAGTCTAATATTTTGGCGTCGGGTAATGTGTTATCACATGATTCTGTCATTTTACACAGGTTTTAGTGTGAACCTCTTGATTGCCTTGCAGCTTGAAGTTTCAGCTATTGTAAATCGTCATTAAAACTTTCAGTTTTTACACAATGATTTTCACATAATTATGTTACTTATTTTCAAATATTTGGCAACTTATCCAAATTTTGAGAATACGGTGATCCTGATTAAATTGATGGTGTCCAGGATATGATTGCTTTTCACCAAAAACCTCTTTACAACAGCTTAAAACAAGCTGCAGTTACAAGGTTATTGAAAAAGAGTGACATTATTATTTTGAAAATATTTCCAGTACTAAGTAGTATTGCTTGTTGTAGGAATAAAATGTAGAATTGTGCTTAACCCTTTCTCAAACAGCAAAATTTTAGATGGATCCCATTTGAAAGCTAATGCAAAAGACAAAATGGTTGTTGATAAAGAAGAGATTTGTGTAGAAATTAGCATGGAAAATATTGAGGCAAAAGGAGAAAATGCTGGTTATCAGCATTTTCTTCTTTTGCCTCAATGTTTTCCCAAACCTTTTCTGAAAGGGACGTCAAAACCAGGTCTTGTTTGGAAAAGGGTTAAGGCATTACATTGATCATTAGATACCAAATGCTTTGTGCAACTTTGCGTGTCATCGATGGCAACAAAAATGGACAAGGGTATACCATGGCATTGCCAAGTATTAGATAGAGGCTGTATAGTAGATTCTACGCGATATAAACGTTCAAAAGGCGCAGCCTTTGAACGTTTATGTCGCGTAGAATCTACTATACAGACTCTATCTGACTTAGTATTCGTCAACCAATGAAAACATACGCTTCTACTGTCATTCTTCAAACCACGCCTCCGACCGGAGCTACTATCGAGCGGATCTTACTGGAATTACATTATTTTCCAAAAAAAATACATCATTTTCCCAAAAATTACATCATTTTTCATAACTGCACAGGAAAGGAGGGTGTGGCTATGTATATCCGTGACCGGCAGTGCGTTTATTTGAATTATTGCATAAGATGTGTGTTTTTAGGCCATTTTTGACATTGAATAACGGGACGAAACCGGTCCGATATCGTGAAAACCGGTCTATATTCAGTGCGATATCGGACCGGCTTTGCACTCAAATATCCTCGATTTTACCCTGCAAAATAAACAATTGTCTCTTTTCCCGCAAAATTCTCAACGTCTTACGTTAAATAAGCGACGTTCGCCTTTTGGCGCCAAATAATGACGTAACGTCGTTTTACCGACGTCACGCATAACAAAAAATTCTCGGAAGATTTATCAGAACAAAACAACAATGGCGGACATTTTCTTATCTCACCTCGGTTCATTTTTTGCACATATGAAGGGGTTTGGGGTAAGTTATCATTGGAATTTCATGCTTTTTATGCAATAATAGCGTCAATTCACCTTTTTTCGGTCGTTAACATTCTCAGAGGCCCACAAAATACGTTATCGACCTCGACCTTCGGTCTCGGTCGATAACGTATTTTTTGGGCCTCTGAGAATGTTAACGACCTCAAAAAGGTGAATTAACCCTATAATATAGCGCCAAATTTGTCAAATATACTGCAATTTCATTGGTCCAAAAACTAGGACGAACACTAATTTCCATTACGATTGATGGCACCCAAAGTTGCATGAAGTGTTTGGTATCTTAGGATGGATGGAATACCATAGAATCAGATTAGATATAAAATACTGCAATAAGCATGATGATGTGGGTGATTTTAGAATTCATAGAAATGTTGATTGGCATGTTAAATCATTATGCTAAGCAGCTTAGCTTGATTGCATACTTTATCTTGAAGCCTACCTACAATTAAATATGGTCCCAACATTTACAATCTAATTATCATGTTTCATCTTATCTTGGATTGGTGCATGTTCTAGGCCCTATAATATCATACAGAAGAATGTAATTAAATTTTGTATTTTATAGTGTATAACTGTATATCAATTTACTTGTACACATCTAAATGGACTGATGCCGAGCCCAGATAGCTCAGTCTATCAATCTAGGGGTCGTGGGTTCAAACCCAGTGTGGGCAATATGCTGTATGACATTTCCCAAAAGTCATTTGTCTCTTACCAATGGGTGTGAATCATCTATGTGTGAGAGCAGCTTGAGGCTCAGATGGGATATGGTGGTAGCACTGGTGTAGGAAATTCAAGGAATTCCTGTTAGTTGCTTCAGCAGCTGCAACATGACCATAGCAGTTGAAAGAGGCGTAATTTCAATCTATAAGGACAGTTGACTATAACGCTACTTTATCTCCAGTATGCCAATCAAATGCGCCTACAGCAGCAGGGTATGCAAATGAATGATTCTATCGATGATGATGATGATGATGACGACGATGATGATGATGACGATGATAACGAGATTGGCAAACCACCCGGAATGGGGAGGGTACATAAACACAATATTAATCAGAACTATCTAACCTATACCTTCTGTAGATATCGTCGCTTTTTCCCAAAAACCTTTTGATGCCCTACAGGAAAAAGGCTTTAGAAAACAATGTGGTAAATGAAGAAATTGCTTGTGACAAGCAATTTCTTTATTTCCCACAATGCTTTCTTTCAAGATAGACCAGCAAATGTACAATTTCAGTCACTTGACAATTGTTGTCTGCAACAACGTTGAATTTCGACCAGTCTAGAATTTTGCTGTCTTGTAATGGGGTAAAACAAGCTGCGGTCACAAGATTTTTGTAGAAAAATGACGATGTGTAGAAACTTTCCTGTGATTGTTATCATTATTAACCATCTAAATGTTGTTTGTTCGTGAACAGGGTGTTTTGTTGTTGGGATCAAAGGGAACCTTTTATAACTGCGGGGAATGACATGACACATTTTCTATATACGATATTTCAATAATTCTGTTAATTTTTGACTGATTTGAAAATGATTTGATAATGCAGGGACGGTGGGTAAATACCAGGGGCCCGTTTTACTAACGAACTTACGATAATATTTTTGTGTAAACT
Organism: Fragum sueziense; assembly: GCA_963680895.1. NCBI lineage: Eukaryota > Metazoa > Mollusca > Bivalvia > Cardiida > Cardiidae > Fragum > Fragum sueziense. The sequence goes on along the minus strand of OY804600.1, from coordinate 15,521,525 downwards.
GTTTAACAAAGCATCTGATTGCACGAAAAATTGGATAAGGCCAATCAGGTTTGTTGTTACAAGTAATTACGCAAAAAATAATCGTACGTTCGTTAGTAAAACGGGGCCCAGATACTTGCTTAGTGCAAAGGATCTTTTTAAAATCAGCTGTTTAAGTCATCAATAACTTTTTTATCAGCTGATTATCAACAATCTATACCACCTGCAGCTAATATCTGGTGTTTTTCCAGCTTTTCTGCTTCAAACCAAAAGGTCAAGTATGAATAGAGTTATTGACAATTTTCTGAAATTTGTGTTACACAGGGTTCGCACAGTCTTGAAAAGTGATTATTTTAAGTCTGTTTCTTGAAAAGTGCTTAAAAACAAAAAATAGTGCTTATAAGTGCTTGATTTTGATCCCTCTGTTAAAAAGTCCTTAAAATGTGCTTGAATTTGTCAAAAACATGCTTATAATGATTGAATGACTAAATTCATGGTAAAAAGTATCTAAGGTGATTAAACATCTACACTTGAGAATTATTTTGGTGAAAAAAGTAGAGGTACGATCTTGAACAAGCCTTCGTCAGAGACTGACACATTTGCAATTCCTCCTTTCCCCTCCAACTTCTTAGCAAGAATTATGCCCCTTGAAAGTAAGAAATTTGGCTGGGCAGCGTATATTGAGACTGCAGCACTCCTTGTTGAAGACCATCATTAGTGACTGGTGTACGAAAAAACGTGCTTGAAAAATGGAAATGTGTGCTTAAAAAGTGCTTAGAAAGTGCTTGAATTTGGGCAATGTCTGTATGAACCCTGTTACATGATTGGCCATCATGTTCATATTAACTATGCTTCTGAAGCAGTAGATATCTTTTTGGCCACCCAAGATTCAGTGCTTAAGATGGCGGGACATTTTCTCTATTTTCATTAACCCATTACGAAACGACAAAATTTTAGGGTGGTCCAAATTGAAAGATCCTGCAGACGACAATTTCAAGTGAATAGAATTTTTATTTTTCAGGTCCTTTTGGGTAGAAAACATTGTGGGAAATGAAGAAATTGCTTGTCACAAGCAATTTCTTCATTTTCCACAATGTTTTCCATGGCCATTATTTTGAGGGGAGTCAAAAAGAGTCATTGTGTGATAATGGGCTATTCACCTCTTATAATATTTTCAAACATAGATGGGGGAATTACCTATATTCAAATTTATTCGAACAGACGGGGACCCCCACCCCTTCTTGATGACATCTGCCATTTGTGAAAGTAGAGATGTTTTTGGTGCTTTTCTGACAAATTATTTCTGTATTAACATCAAATATATTGGCTGTGGCAACTTTACAAATGATACAAACTATAAATCGTCTAACAAATGATACAAACTATAAATCGTCCCTTTTCAACAAAAACCTCCCAACTACTGTACAGCTTTAGACAAGGTGTAGTTACCAGGGGTGCATTCTTTAGAGTGTGATTTTTTTTTAGATATCTTGAGATTTCTTAAGATATTTTAGGATAAAGCGCTCTTTAGAGCAAGATTTTTAAGACCCTCAATGGGAGGCGCCATTACCCTATACTTCATGCGGAATCCCTTGGTCAACTCTATAGAAACAATATAAAAGAGGCTTGACCGAGATGTCCATAATTCATCAACCGCGGTGTTCCAAATGCTCCATACTTTATACAAATGATGTCATGATGACATCATTTGTATAAATATTGAGCATTCGGAACAGCTCGGTCTTAAAACGCTTTATCCAAAACATCTTAAGAAATCTTATAAAATCTCGCTCTAAAGAACGCGGCTCCGATTTTCTGTTGAAAAGAAGTGCAAACATATTTTAGTTTTGTTTTTTCAAACAGTTTGATTTGCAGTGATGGATACTGACTTATATGTCTTTCTTTCAACACGATAGGGAATCATGTGACACAACAATTGCATGAAATTATCAATACTAGTAATTCTGTTATGCATGACTGATTTAAATGAGGTTTGAAGCAGATAAGATTGAAAAAAAAAAAACATGAGGAATTAGATGGTACTTCATGGATGTGGTAGGTCATTTAAAAAATCAGCTTGTAATTGATGACCAACCAAAGTTTTGGATGGTCATCAATAACTTTTTATCAACAGATGTTTAAAAGATCTTTCGCATTCAGCAAATTCCAGGCAGTTTCCTGCCTTTCTTGCTTCAAACCGGTCATATATTAACAGAATTATTGAAAAATATTGAAAATATTGTGTCATGTGATTCCCTGCTCTGTATATGCCTTTCTTTCTATGTTTTGTAGTTGCACCACAATAGTGTATTGCACTCATCTGTTTTTAGCTCCACTGGCCGAAGGCCAGCGAGCTATTGTCATGGCGGTGTGTCCGTCGTGCGTGCGTCCGTGCGTCCGTGCGTCCGTTAACTTTTTCTTTAAAAATCTTCTCCTCTCAAACCAGTGGGCCAATTTTGACCAAACTTTGCAGGAATGTTCCTTGGGTGACCCTTTACTTAAATTGTTCAAAGAATTTTGATTGGTCCATAAATGTGGGCGTGGCAGGGCGGGGCTTATCAGACTTAGAGAAATCACAAAATAATTCTTTAAAAATCAACCATTTGGCCAACTTTGACCAAACTTGGCAGAAATGTACCTTGGGTGACTCTTTACTTAACTTGTCAGTGAAATTTTGATTGGCCTATAAATGTGGGCGTGGCAGGGCGGAGCTTATCAAATTTTGAGAAATCACAAAATAATTCTTTGAAAATCTTCTCCTCTCAAACCAGTTGGTCAATTTTGACCAAACTTTGAAGGAATGTTCCTTAGGTGACCCTATACTAAAATTGTTTAAAGAACTTTGATTGGTCCATAAATGTGGGCGTGGCAGGGCGGGGCTTATCAGACTTAGAGAAATCACAAAATAATTCTTTAAAAATCAACCATTCGGCCAATTTTGACCAAACTTGGCAGAAATGTACATCGGGTGACCCTTTACTTAGATTGTTCAAAGAATTTTGATTGGTCCATAAATGTGGGCGTGGCAGGGAGGGGCTTATCAGACTTAGAGAAATCACAAAATAATTCTTTAAAAATCAACCATTTGGCCAACTTTGACCAAACTTGGCAGAAATGTACCTTGGGTGACTCTTTACTTAACTTGTCAGCGAAATTTTGATTGGTCTATAAATGTGGGTGTGGCAGGGCGGGGCTTATCAAATTTCGAGAAATCACAAAATAATTCTTTGAAAATCTTCTCCTCTCAAACCAGTTGGTCAATTTTGACCAAACTTTGAAGGAATGTTCCTTAGGTGACCCTATACTTAAATTGTTTAAAGAACTTTGATTGCTCCATAAATGTGGGCGTGGCCAGGCTGGGCTTATCAGACTTAGAGAAATCACAAAATAATTCTTTAAAAATCTACCATTCGGCCAATTTTGACCAAAATTGGCAGAAATGTACATCGGGTGAGTCTTTACTTAACTTGTTCGTGAAATTTTTATTAGTCCATAAATTTGAGTGTGGCAGGGCCGGGCTTATCTGACTTAGAAAAATCACAAAATAATTGTTAAATTCTTTAAAAATCAACGATTGGGCCAATTTCAATTAAACTTGGTAGAAATGCACCTTAAGTGACCCTATACTTAACTTGTTCATGAAATTTTGATTGGTCCATAAATGTGGGCATTGCAGGGCGTGGCTTATCAGAATGGGAGAAATCACGAGAAATTCTTAAAATCAACCATACTTTGTTACTTTCGACCATACTTTGTTATTCAATAATACTTTGTTAGTAAAATTTTAATTGGTCTATAAATTTGGGTGCGGCAGGGTAGGGCTTATCAGAATATGACAAACCATGAAAAAGTTCTTTAATTAAACATAAATCTTTATTAGGTCAAATCTTAGAAAAACCTTGTATGCCCTTCAGAGGTCATATTTTCTGCCCAGTCAATCTGAAAAGAGGTCAGAGTGATTGTTTTGATGAAATCATTGAAGGATTGAAATTGGGTCACTGGGGTTGAAAACTAGGTCAAGCGGTCAAATGTTAGAAAAAAACTGTTTTTTGTCCAAAAATGGGTGCATGGCAGGATGGGGCTTATCAGAAATCATTAGAAAATTTTTCATTGATTGCCGCTTCTGTAATCACTGGACATATTATGAGTGTACTTTGCCAGAATGTTCCTTAGGTGACTTTTTGCAATTTTTAGCTCCACTGGCCGAAGGCCAGCGAGCTATTGTCATGGCGTTGTGTCCGTCGTGCGTGCGTGCGTCCGTCCGTCCGTGCGTCCGTCCGTCCGTCCGTTAACTTTTTCTTTAAAAATCTTCTCCTCAGAAACTACTGGATGTATTTCAACCAAACTTCACAGGAATGATCCTTGGGTGACCCTTTCTCAGATTCCTTCAAAGAATTTTGATCGAACCAGAATAACCTGAGTTATCTGCCCTTGAATGTCAAAAATAGCTGGTTTTGACTTTATTTTTACTCTAAAATCTACAAATATCAACTAATCAAGACAAAACTTGGACAGAATATATATAAGCATAATATCCTGCCTGGGTATAATTTTTAGCTTGATCGGAATTATATATCATGAGTTATGTGCCCTTGAATTTGACAAAATTGCCATTTTCAACTCTATTTTGACTTTGATTTCACTCTAGCAACTACAAATATTGACAAATCTAAACAAAACTTTCACAAAATGTTGGTGACTATAAGATCTTGCCTTGGTGTAATTTTCAGCTTGTTTACATTTGTCAAAAAATGTGGCCATGGCAGGGAGGAAGGGGCTTATCAGACTTAAAGAAATCATAAGAAAATTCTTAAAAAATCAACCAGTGTGCCCAATTGAACCAAACTTTGCAGGAATGAGCCTTTAGTCGTTCTTTTTAAAATTTGTTCACAAATTTTTATATTTGTCAAAAAAATGTGGCTGTGGCAGGGAGAAAGGGGCTTATCAGACTTACAGAAATCATAAGAAAATTCTTTAAAAATCAACCATAAGGCCAATTGTAACCAGACTTTGCAAGAATGTTCTTTGAGTCTCTTTTCAAAATTTATTCACAAATATCAAGATTTGGCTGCCCCTGTGTAAGGCTTACAAGAAATCGTGGGATAATTCTTCCACTTTAACCAGTGGAGCGATTCAGGCCCTCCTGGGCCTCTTGTTATACCCCCCACAACAAAGTTATGGGGGGGGGGGGGGTATACTGGATTCAGGTTGTCCGTCTGTCCGTCCGTCTGTCCGTCCGTCCGTCCGTCTGTCTGTCCGTCTGTCCGTCCGTCTGTGGAGGACATAATTTTGTGTCCTCTTCTCCTCCCACAGTTTTTGACAGATTTTGCTGAAATTTTAACAGGTTGTTTCCTATCATATGAAGTTGTGCACCTGCAATTTTCATCTTGATCCAGGCAGTAGTTTCAGAGTTATGCCACTTTGAACTTTAGCACTTTTTCAGTGACAACGCGCTAGTGGGGGGTATTTGTCCGCTTTGCGACAGTTCTAGTTATTTACAGGATTTTGCAGTATATTAAACCTTTCCCACACATTGACACTTTTGGACGCCCCACAAAATAAAGACTTTGGAAAACATTGTGGAAAATGAAGAAATTGCTTGTGACAAGCAATTTCTTCATTTCCCACAATATTTTCCTTATAAAATGATTAATAAATATACTTTTTCATTCATTTTTAGATGTCGTCTGCAACATCTTTGAATTTGGATAAGTCGAAATTTGTTGTTTAGTAATGGGTTAATGCTTGTCCAGCTGACTTGAAATTTTGTTTCAAACAAATTGCCAATTTAGGAAACATTTCAAGAAGTTAATTTCAAGTTTTGCCTCAATAATTTAGTGGAAAGCAAGCAGTGTATTCTAAAATCAGATTGCATATCTGTGCAGGCTGATCTTAGTCTATACTGCCCGCCAAATCTTTGATAAGGCCAAGAAAATGACATGAATATCATGAGGAGGGCTAATTCTTTTGTATAAAGCAAAAACATTTTAGCATCACCCAAATTGAAAGGATTAAGGATCAGAAAATAAGTCTACAGTACTTTACATTTACAGGGTAAACATTTCATTTCAAAGGGTACTTGAAAGATGGTGAGAGAAAAGGAGAAAGTGTTGGTTATCACATGTTTTGCTTTTTTTGACACAATGTTTTGCCAAAGTTTAAAGTCAGTAAAATATGCTTCAGTTAGTAGATAAGAGACAAAACCAAAACTTTTGAACATTTTTAAACTTTTACTAAGACACAGATCTGGATCTTTGCTTTTCGCAAAAGCAATCAGGAACATTTTTGTTTTCTTATCGTCTTAACCCTTTCACTGCCAAATATTTATTTCGGACACGTTTCTCACTGCTGAATTAATTCGAAGAAATTTCTAAGAATCAATACCCTGTACACAAAAACATGCATAACTTTTGACTCAATTGATGGATTCCTTTCAAATTTTCAGCACATACAGACAAACTACGCACCTATATGTGACCAAAATTTAAAGGTTATTTATGAAATGACAATATTTTTTTCTTTTTTATGTTGTGGGTATTCATATATTTCGCCCCCATAAATTTGTCGACTGAAGTCGCCTATGGCAGGGACCCCCTGTAGTCGACAAAAGTCGCCTATGGCAGTGAAAGGGTTAAAAACTTTTTAAAATTTTGCAAATTGTATTTTGATGTTTGTGTTTTCAGTAATTAACTATTTGTATACCCTTTTCACAGTCAAAGAATATTTTAGACTGAAAATTACAACATAATTTGAAGAAAGACTGTTTTCTTGAAAAGAAAAGAGAAGAATGAAAATTTTCCTGTTTCGCCTCATTGTTTTGCAGAACTTCTTTCTAATTGTAGTGTCAAAATTTTTATGTGGGAAAGGACTGAATTAGAAACTGATGATGGACAGAGAATAGTGACATTGACATCTGTTCTTTCCCAAATGACAAATTTTTAGGGTGATCCACTTCAAAAACTGCTACAAATGACAAAATGGACGTTATTAAAGATAGGATTAGTGCAAAATATGGCATAGAAAATATTGAGACAAAAGGAGAAACTGCTGGTTATCAGCAGTTTCTTCTTTTGTTTCAATATTTTCCCAAACCTGTTCTATTAGGGACGACAGGGTTAATACTTTAAAAAGGATGAAAATAGTATACATTAACCTTTCTGAAAGCAACACCTGACTTTGTCACCTAAGGAAAAAAGCTTTTGAAAACATATATAAATTGTTTTCTCCCTTTCCAATATTTCCTATTATTTGACTAGCAGACTCATTTATACTCAATAAAAGTAGACACAAATAAATAATTCAAGGCTTTTAAGATTACAAAATGATACATTTTCAGCCTGGAAACATGATGGGACCTAAAGGCCCTCAGTTGATGGCTGGAGATGGAAACATGCTTGGTGACGTTAAACGTCCGGACGCTGCACCCGCTCAGTCTGGTCAGTTTAACTCTGAAGATGACGATAATTCCGAGGATGACGATGAATCAGATGATGATGATGACGACGATGATGATGATGATGATCATGTGGCGGTAGAAGGGTGAGGCTTGATTCTAGCTTAAGTTTCACTTAAATGTATTCAATGTAACACTGGTGTCAAAATCACAATGTGAATATTGAATTGAGTGTTCTTATTTCAGTGCTTTGGTCTACTTATCAACATTCCTTAGGAGCTTATATGATTTAGTGCAAAAGAGTTTGCACAGCATTTTCTACTTAATTAGAGCTACTGATAGAGGGAGTATTGACTTTCCAAAATTCAAAATATTATTCAATGTTCATCAAACTCTATATTGTGTTTACTCATTGGTATCGTCTCTCTTCCTGCCCACAACTTGGGGTTTGGATTTGAAATAACAAATTTAGAATGTCTTCACCCCCATCTTAGCTGTTGATCTGTTCTTTCAATAAGGACATAAGGAGTCACATGCATGATGGGACACAATGAACAAATTTTCAGGAAGTGATTTTCATGATGTTTTTATGCCCCGGTATTGAGAGATCCGGGCATATTGTTTTACTTGTGTCCATCCGTCTGTCTGTCTGTCTGTCCATCTGTCTGTCCGAAAACTTAACATGAAAATTTAACATTAGCCTTTTCTCCAAAAGTATTTGACATACAAAGCTCAAATTTGATATGCAACTTCCTTTCAATGATATCTATCTGTTCCATGCAATTTGATCTTCCTCAAGGTCATACGTTAACCCTTATTAGCTCACTTGAGCACGAAGTGCTCAAGGTGAGCTATTGTGGTCGCTTTTTGTCCGTCGGCGTCTGTCCGTCCTTACGTCCGTCTGTCCACAATTTGTTGTTACCACTCTAGCACCCACAAATATTGACCAATCTTAAGCAAACTTGGTCAAAACATGTATGACCATAAGTTCTCGGATGAGTTCGATTTTGAGTCAGATCGGACCAGGAAGTCCAGAGTTATGCGCCCTTGAACGTCAAAAATTACTAGTTTTGACTTTGTTACCACTCTAACATCTACAAATATTGACCAATCTTAAATAAACTTTGTCAAAATATGTATGACCGTAAGTTCTCAGATGAGTTAAATTTTGAGTCAGATCGGACTTGGAAGTCTCGAGTTATATGCCCTTGATCGTCAAAAATGGCTAGTTTTGACTTTGTTACCACTCTAGCATCTACAAATATAGACCGATCAAAAGAAAAATTTGCAACAATGTTGGTAACTATAAGTTCTCAGATGAGTTTGATTTTGAGTCAGATCGGACTAGGAAGTCTGGAGTTATGTGCCCTTGAACATCAAAAATGGCTAGTTTTGACTTTGTTACCACTCTAGCATCTATAAATAATTACCGATCAAAACAAAACTTTGCAACAATGTTGGTAACTATAAGTTCTCAGATGAGTTTAATTTTTTGTCAGATCGGACATGGAAATCTGGAGTTATGTGCCCTTGAACGTCAAAAATGGCTTGTTTTGACTTTGTTACCACTCTAGCATCTACAAATATTGACCAATCAAGACAAAACTTTGCCACAATGTTGGTAACCATAAGATCTTGGATGACTTCGATTTTCAGTGTGATTGAAGTAGGAAGTCTGGAGTTATGTGCCCTTGAGTTTGACAAAATTGCTGTTTTTGACTTTGTTTACACTGTAGCATCTACATTTATTGACTAATCAAGACAAAACTTGGCCACAATGTTGGTGGCCATAAGATCCTGGATGAGTGAAACTTTTAGCTTGATTTGACTAGAAAAACCAGAGTTATTGACCCTTGAATTTCACAAAATTACATTTTTTGACTTTATTTTCACTCTAACAATATATTGACCAATAAAAAAAATGGACATAATGTTGATGAGAATACTTTTATTAGGAAAGAGTTCTGTGCCCTTGACTGTATTGTTTTCTTCCACTTTGTTTTCACTGTAACAGCCACAAATATTGATCATTCAAGATTATGAAAGCAGTTTTCTGCTGGATCATTTTAACTTACGTTTAACTTACGTTCCCTGGACCAAATGTAAGCTTTCAGCTTCTGTGGGTCCTTCTGTATATCGTCGTCCTGTACTGTTTGTTTGAGTGCTGTAGCAGCTCGGAGTGAACTTTAGAGGGTGGTTTTTCCAATGGCTGTTGAGTCTACTTTTAAAACAGTTTATACTAGGTGACGTTACTACTTCATTTGTTAGCGAGTTCCATGTATCAATTACTCGATTACTGAATGTATTTTTTCTCTGTTCGGTTCTTGATCTTTTTTTGAATAGCTTGAGGCTGTTTCCTCGCGTTCTGTTATTTGTAACTAGTGTGAATAATTCGCTGTTGGTGGTATCATATTTGTGTAATATCTTGAATACCTGAATCATGTCTGCTCTTTCTCTGCGATATTCAAGACTTAGTGATGGTATTCCCAGATGGCGTAGTCTTTCTGTATATGATAGATTCCTTATTGTTGGTAGTAGCTTTGTGGCTCTCCTTTGGACATTTTCGATTGCTGTCTTGTGCTTTTTAAGATAGGGTGACCAAACAGGACTTGCATATTCTAGATGCGGTCTTACTAGTGATTTGTAGAGTTGGAGGAACATGGTTTTGTCTAGGTATTTAAAACTTCTGCGAATTATTCCAAGGTTCTGGTTTGCCTTTTTGATTTTAGAGTTGATGTGAGATTCAAATTGTAGGTCTCTGTCTATGATTACTCCTAAATCTTTTTCTTCTGTGACATTTGCTATTGTAACTGTTGTTCCATTTGATTTCATATGGTAGTCTGTTTGAACATCCTTTTTCCCAATGTTTAGTCTTTTGCATTTTGTTGAGTTGAAGTCAAGACTCCAATTGTCAGACCATTCACAGAGAGAATCTGTCGTTGTTTGTAATCTGGCGTGATCGGTAGGACTCTGGATAGATGTATATGTTTTAGTATCATCTGCGAATAACTTGACGTTTGTGACAGCCTTCTCAGGTAGATCGTTGATAAAGATTAAAAAAAGTGTCGGGCCTAATACACTCCCTTGTGGAACACCACTAGTAACCTCTTTGCTTTCGGAACTGTGGTTGTTTATAACTACTTTTTGGTGTCTGTTATGGAGGAAGTTTTCTAGCCAGCTATATACTTGTCCGGAGATTCCATATGATTTGATCTTGCTCAGTAGCTTTCTGTGGGGTAAGGTGTCAAACGCTTTTTTGAAGTCATAGAATATTACGTCCGTTTCTTTGGAGTTGTCTAAAGCAAGTGACCAATCTTCCAATGATTCTAAGAGTTGTAGTTGACAGGATTTGCCTTTAAGGAAACCGTACTGTTCTTTTGCAAAGAGATCATTTGTCGTCATATGTTGTATAATATGTTCATTGATTATTCTTTGCATCAGGTTGGCACATACTGGACCGAGGCTTATGGGTCTGTAGTTCTCTGTTTTGTGTCTGTCCCCAGATTTAAAAATTGGTACCACATTTGAGTGCTTCCATTGATCGGGGAGGATCCCCTTTTCCAGTGAGTTTTTAAATATTTTGGTTAGTGGGTAGACTAGTTCCTCTTTGCATTCAATTAGCAGTTTAGGGTGAATGTTGTCTGGTCCACTGGATTTGCTTGCGTTTAGACTATTAATAGATTTTAACACGTCCTGTTCGTTTATTGTGATGTTGGTAAGTGTTTCGTCAGTTCTTTTTTCTGGTTCCTGATTTGGTATGTTTGCATCTGGTTTGAAAACACTGACAAAGTAATTGTTGAACATATTTGCTTTCTCCGAGTCAGATTCGATGTCTTGTCCATTTTCATCTTGTATATTGTAGCAATTTGTTGTGGTTTTACTTTTAGATCTCACATATTTCCAGAATAGCTTATTGTTGGAGTTGATTTTTTCAGCTAGGTCCTTTTCATAGCTATATTTTGATTTTCTGATTGCCGATGTTGCTTGGTTTCTTGCCGCTTTGTATTTGTTAAAGTTTTCCTCAGTTTTACAGTATCGATATTTGGTCCATGTGCTACGTTTCTTTTTGAGCCTTTTTCTGGTGTCCGAGTTGATGTATGGAAGTTGTTTGTTGAATTTCGGACTGTCTTTGTACACCGGTATGTATTCTTCAATATATTTATTCATCAAAGCAACAAAGACAGTCCATGATTCCTCAACATTTCCATCTTCAAGTAGGGTATCCCAGTCGGTGGCTCTTAATTTTTCTTTTATGGTTTGGTAGTCACCTTTAAAGTAGTTTCGCTTCATGTTTGTGGTCTTTTCCACCCGGACTGTATAACATAGAAAGTCTATTTCTAAAACCTCGTGGTCGCTTTTTCCCAAACTAGGTAGATGTTGGATGTTGTCTATCATGCCTTCTTCATTAGTAATTACGAGATCTAAAATGGATGGTGTTTGTCCTTCTCTATATCTTGTCGGGTTTTTTACATGTTGGTAGAGAAAATTGTCTCGCAATGTTTCTAATAGTTTGGTGGCTGGATGGTTTTCTCCAACATTTGTTTTATAATGTTGCCAGTCTATTTCTTTTAAGTTAAAATCTCCCACTATACATATGTGAGAGCAACCACAGGAAGCTGCCTTTTCTATTATTTGGTTTAATTCCACATGACTGTTAGGAGGTGAATTTGGGCTGTGGTATATACATCCTAGAATTAGATAGTCGTTGTCTCTTAATCTTATCTTTATCCAGGTTGATTCTATTATAATCATAATCTCACATCTTAAATTATGTGCTCTTGAACTTGACAACATTGTGACTTTCTTTCTATCTAGGTTCAGGTGAGCGATTAAGGACCATCATGGTCCTCTTGTTAACCCTTTACTCTACGAAAAGTTAACATTTTAAAAAATGGCCATTTCGGGGGCATTTGTGTTTCACAAACCCATCTTGTTTTTGTCTATTTTACAGGGCGTATGACCCAGCTGACTACGAGAACCTCCCTGTATCTCCAGAAATCAAGGAAATGTTTGTCTATATTACAAGGTATGTAGCTTAACTCTTTCCCAAATGACAATCTTTTATGGTGATCCACTTCAGAAACTGCCACAAATGACAAAATAGATGTTAATAAAGATAGGATTTGTGTACAGTATAGCTCAGAAAATATTGAGGCAAAAGGAGAAAGTGCTGATTATCAGCACTTTCTTCTTTTGCCTCAATGTTTTCCCAAACCTCATCTATTAAGGACATCAAAACCAGGCCTTGTTTGGGAAAGTGTTAACCAATCATCATAAAGCAAAATTCTCGACTTGTCCAAATTCAACAAAGTTTAAAAATGTTGCAGAATGAAATCAAGTTTTTGGTCTTTCATTGTAGAAAACTGTAAAATGTTGGAAATGAAAAAAAAAAAAAAAAAAAAAAAATGCTCTTTTTCGTCCTCATTCAGTGTTTTCCAAGACCTTTATCTTTTTGAAGTGGGAAGGGGGGGGGGGGGGGGGGGATTCGAACCCCCTATTTGTATATTCGAACCACCTTCACTGAAATTCAGGATTCACAGCAGTACATACACCGTAAAAAATGAATATGGACACAAATTCAGACAATGTAATGGAATTTTTATGCTCAACATACATGTACAGGTTTGGCTGAAACTTGTCACTTTTAAAGGTCTTCAAAGGTTGACACATTGATTTCATCTTCTGTGTCTGTCTGTGTGTACATCTATATATTGTGAACGCAATTTGTCTTTTATTTATGAATGAAACATTCACAGAATGTTCCCTGACTATTAACATATTGTTGGGGTGCCATGTTAGGATGTGTAAAGAAAAGGGGGCATTCCATCATAAAGATATTGGTTATTTATCTATTTCAGGTACACCCCACAATCCATTGAACTAGAACACAAACTGAAGCCATTTATACCAGACTATATACCAGCTGTTGGTGATATTGATGCATTCATCAAGGTAATTCACATGTTGTTCAGTTTCTCGAATTTGTATGTAATTAGTAAAGGAGTTGTTTGATCTTGACAATTTTGCTTCTTGACTTTCTCGAGAGTAGATTTACTTTTAGTTTGATGCATCTGTATAGTATGAAGACTATTCTATTCTTTAGCCATCATTCTTCCTTATTAATTTTAATTATCATTTAGATGTAGCTAGTAGGCTGTTTAGTCACATCTGTCATTGTTGGCCTGTATGTTCATATAGGGTCAATATGTGTGAATAAGCATTCTTTTAAGGTAGTCCATCCCTAATGAGATTCGCACGACGTCAGAATTATTTGGGCGTGGTAGAAAACATTCGGCGGCAGAAATTTCCACCGCCAAACGTTTTTACCTCGCCCAAATAGGCTCGGATATGTTACGATGCCTCGATAAAATCCGATGATTAATGAATCTCAAAATGGCCACATTACGGGTATTCTACCTTCTGTTGGAGCATGTCCCAAGTGGTGACTGTCCAGCATGTTTTTGAATGAGATGAGGACATGACGTGTGCACACAGTTATATGTGACTGGGCCTTTAACGAAATTAACAAGTATTTGACTCTTTTTTAGTCACAAGTTACGTTGATGATCCACAAAGTTACTTTAATAATTATATAAAATCTATTTTATCTTGTGCAAAAAGTTGTGTAATATAAATGGAGTAGAACTGAAGAAGGGACATATGAACTTTCATGTGAGGAAGCTATCCAGCTGGCTTGTGGAACGTCGGTGGTTCTACCCAGGTGCCCACTTGGGGTCTTCCTCCACCATTCAAAGCTGGAAACAGGTCAAAAGAAGGGAGTTTCTTCCTGGGCACGCCCAGTCTACTACTCGGTCATATGGAAATGTCCGGCAACTGAGGATAAATAACCTAAAAACACAAGTACAACTATTTGTTTGATGTTACAGATCACCAGACCAGATTCCAGACCTAACCAGCTTGGTCTCACTGTGTTGGATGAGCCATGTGCTAAACAGTCTGATCCAGTAGTCCTGGATCTACAGCTCAGAGCCATCTCTAAACAAACTACGGATAAAAAACTGGTAAGTACTCTGAACAAAGTGTTTTATATTTGACTTGTATTTTATCTAGGCAGAAATCACCTTGCATCAAAAGGTAATAGCTTATAATTTGTACCTTGTATTTCTGTCTTCTGTATTTAACCGTCATGCAAACTTTTCAGTTATGTCTGTTATATTAGTTTTAACATGTTTTTGTCAACTTTGAGGAGGAAATTCGACATTTGTTCAAAGTTTTGAAGAGGTTTAAATCTAGAATGACTCTATTTTACAGATTGTTAAAAGTTTACCGGACGCTGAAAAGAACCCGAAACAGATTGACAATTGGATAGACAGTATACGAGAATTGCACAGAGTTAAACCCCCACCAAATGTACATTATCTCAAGTACGTGATTTTGTTATGGCTCCTCATACAACGTAGCTAAGCCCAATCTTTAGGCCAGTTGATCATGGATGTTATTTGGCAAGAGCTAAAATTCATGTTTAACCAATTTTCTCTCTGACATCATTGACACACGCATCTTACATTTGCATTTAACCACAATTTCAGAATAACTTATGACCTTTGTTTGTGTAGTCAGATCAGGATTCATTTAGCAAGCCTACTTCCAACTGGTTTTGAAGAAATTATGAATTAGCTAAATGGATCTTGGTCAGCGTGGTCATGAACTGGCTCCATGTTGATCCTAAATTCCATAAGACACATTTCTTCAGGTCCAAGATCATGTGTTTGAACATTTGTTGTGTGTTGTAAAACTATTCATCTATAAAATTCAAACTTGATTTTTTGTCTTTCCAGAAACATGCCAGATATTGACACACTTATGCAAGAATGGCCCCCGGAATTTGAAGACCTTCTGAAAGAGGTAGCTATTTCTTTTTGTTTGATTATTCATCAAATGAGTTGTCCTAGTTCTGCTTTCTAATTGGTAGCCATTTTCAATGTGAATCTGATCAGGAGTTACATTTTGAATGTTTGTAATCTGTTTGAAGTGAAGCTTCAGTGTTCTACCCAGCCCACTAAGCTGTATCGACCCCACAACAGCTTTGTCTAAATCAGTGTAGGCCCCTACAGCTTCCAAATTACCTCACAACTTTATTTCTTCAGAATGGTCACCAAAATAGAGGAACTTGTAGTATTTCATGTCAAAAACGGATGAATTCAAAATCGATTTTTGAGCAATTTCTTCTTTTCCCATTATGTTTTTATTCACAATTAATTGCATAAACAGTGTATTGTAAGATTCGACGATATTTACATAATTTGGTACTACAGCTTCAAATTAATCTCGGAAGAACCCTGAGCTGCTTTATATTTACCAATGTAGTTCTAACTGAAATTTACTGTAAATAGATTGTGAAATGAGATTTCTGACAATAGTGCTATAAATCTGAACAGAAAATTTTCGAAAGTAAAAACAAAATGTAATAGTGCACACTTGAATATGTTCTGTGGAAAAAAAAGTATGTTCTGTGGAAAAAAAGTATTCTATTTTGACCCTATTACTGGAAATATGGTAGCAAGGTTCAAGTGCATAATTTCAGTCTAATGTTACAGTGTTCAATACCATCAGAACTGTTTAAGCCATTCCCACACATTGACTATTTGTGATTCCTTAATAGATTAACACTTTGGAAAACATTGTTGAGATGAAGAAATTGCTTGTGACAAGCAATTTCTTCATTTCCCACAATGTTTTCTTCCAAGAAAGACAAAAAAATGTAACTTGTAATTGTTGTCTGAAACATCTTTGAATTAGGATGAGTGTAAAATTTTACCAATTTGTAATTGCTGAATCATTGCAGGTTGGAATGCCTACAGCTGAACTTGACTGTGATTTAGGGGAATATGTGGAAATTGTCTGTTGTAAGTATCAACATTTACCTATAGATAAACTTTTCTTGTGCTGATTATGGATATCAAGCTGCAGTGTGGTTGTTAATTTCCATCTTTCTTTTCATTTTTTTAAGTTTTCAATAGAATTGTAATCAAAATGTCAAGTAAATATTTGATTTTCCAAAATCTTGTAGAATTAATGTTTTCTGTGAATGTATTGAATGCCTCATGTAACCCATGCCACACACAGTTAGGTAATATTCTATATCGTTGGTGGGAGGTCAAAACCTCGTAACTACAGTGTTTTCAAGCTGTATTTACAAGGTTTTGGCCTACCACCGACAATATGTATAAATAAAGAACTAGGTTCTATGTTTGACATTCTATTTCAGCTATTTTGGACATTCCCATTTACAAGAACACAAGCCATCATAATGAAAAAGTACAGGCCCTACATGTGTTGTTTACATTGTTCTCAGAATTCAAGAATTCTCAGGTTTGTATACAAAATATCTCTAACCACTGTAACAGCTTTTTATACGCCGCCGGAGGCGGACGTATATTGGCGTCATCATATCCGTCTGTCCGTCCGTCCGTCCGTCCACTTTTCTTGTCAACGCAACTCCTCCTAAGTTTCAGGCTGGATCTTCTTGAAACTTGGTCAATGTTATCACCTCAATTGGTAGATGTGCATGAAGGAAGGATTTTATGGTTCATTGATTTTTGCCTGAGTTATGCCCCCTTAAAACTTAGTCCCTGGGGCGGCGTATATTGTGACCATGGCACTCTTGTTTTTTTTTCGTAAAGATTTTAATCTATGTCTCTGCAAATACCTTTAATTACTTTTGAAAATGAGGAAAAGATATTGCATGGCAAATGGCATGGCTTTTAAAAAGCCCAATATCAACTTCTGTTGCTGGGAACTGAACTCGGAGTTTCTTATTATACCCCCACAAAATGAATGTTTTCGGGGTTATTACTGGCATCAGCCTGTCTGTCCGTCTGTGTACAAATCTTGTCTGGAGCATAGCTCGTAAAGTATTAATGTTAGAATCATGAAACTTCATAGGTGGATAGATCTCATTGTGGAGGGATGCAATGCAGAAGAACCATTACTCTGCCGATCATATTTTCGGAGTCATTGCCTTTTGTTAACAAAATGCTTGTCCGGATAAATGTTTTGGCAGGGGTATTTTTATCACCTTTAGTGATAGATTTCTAGTACTGTTCATTGAAGGAAGGGGACACTCTTTCTTTAGAGGTTGTGGATTTTTAATTGAAGGGTTTCTGGCTTTTGTCTTTTGGACGAGACTTTGGGATGACCTTTTAGTGTAGCTAAATATAAATTTACATCATATTATATTTTCAGCATTTCAAGTCATTAGCAGAGGACAACAAGCTGGACAATGCTTTAAAAACAGATTATCAAGAGGACCAGGGGCCCGACAGATTTGTCTTGTGAAATTATACTTAACATTGTAACTGAAGAGAACAAGGACTGAACAAATGAAATAATAAATTGTATTCAAACTTAAAGTTTGAACCTGGTGTCATGCTTTGGCACTCTGATCATATTCTATACTGTCTGATTGTTTGGACTCTTCATGACAAAGGTCTAAATTATACATGTATAGACCTCATTTGAACCTGTGTCATGCTTTGGCAGGCAGCTTAGAATAAGATCAAACTGCACATATATGCAGTTTGATCTTATTCTATTCTGCCTTCTTGGCTTGACAAGGGTATAAATCAGACAATGCCTTAACCCTTTCCCAAACAAGACCTGGTTTTGACATCCCAAATGGAAATGGCTTCGGAAAACATTGAAACAAAAGAAGAAACTGCTGATAACCAGCAGTTTCTCCTTTTGTCTCAATATTTTTTATACCATATTTTACACAAATTCTATCTTAAATAACATCCATTTTTTGAAGTGGATCACCCTAAAATTTTGCCGTTTGGGAAAGGGTTAAAACAGATTACCAAGAAGATAAAGGTCTGACAAAATTTGTTGTGAAATAGAACTCCTTTGTGATTTATAGTGAACACAAACTGAACAAACATTGTTGTTTGACAAGTCATTTTAACCCTATTCCAAACAGTCAGTAGATTTGATATTCTTCCTAAGAAGAAATAAAGGAAACCATGGAAATAAAAGAAGAAATGCTGATATTTAAAAAGCACCATATTTTGTGCTGTATCAGAGTAACATTGGATTTCAGGCTTGTCTATAGTGTAAGAAAACATTTGTAAGGGTGTCACACTATTTATTTATCATCTTGTTTTATTTATGATTGTATGAAATACTAAAATGAATAAATTATATAAAAAGATATTGTATTTCAGATGTCTTGAATTTATTTGCTATAGCATATACAGCATTATTGTCCTTGAGGTGGTCTCGGTGGTCAACAGGTTTAATGTCAGTCTTGCATCTTACAAGTTTGATCCCCAGTATTGGAGACTGTCCTTTTACTTTTCATTTAAGGAATGAATGTAATTTTATTTTTTTCATGCAGGTATGACAAAAAATTTAATCACACTGTATGAATCCGCGAAGCGGTTCATACTAAAGTGTAATTAAATTTTGTTTTCATACCTGCATGAAAAAAATAAAATTACATTCATTCCTTATAATTTAACATTACATTTTATTACCGTGAATAGTAATAACTGCGACTAGAAAAAATGAGATATTGTCCGGACTATGTTCAAAGAAGCCTATAGATGTGCGATATCTGGCCGCTGCCAAGGTATTCAGATCTTACGCACGTGCCTCTCCGTGACGAAAACTTTAAATGATGTCATAAAAAGCGTGCGTAACTTCAACGTTGTTTACAGCAAATTCAGTCATCATGACATTATTTTCCATCCTCTCAAGTGTGTTTTAACCCTTTCCCAAACGACAAAACTTTAGGGTGATCCACTTCAAGAACTGCAAGAAGTGACAAAATAAATTTCATTAAATAAAGGATTTGTGTAAAATATGACACAGAAAATATTGAGACAAAAGGAGAAACTGCTGGTTATCAGCAGTTTCTTCTTTTGCTTCAATGTTTTCCCAAGCATTTTCTTTTAGGGACGTCAAAACCAGGTCTTGTTTGGGAAAGAGTTAAGCAATAAGTCTTGTAAGATTCAATGATAAAACTTGCTATTTATTACTCAAAACTAACGTAATGTGTCAATTTGTACAGGGCACATCTAATTATCCATATTGTCGACACAGAAAGAAGTTCCGGCATTGTCATATTTTTTTATGGAGTTATGAATTTTTTTTTTTAGCCAATCAAAATGCTCGGATTTTAATGAAATCAACTTATATTAAATTATTGGCTAATACAATTTGCATTAGTTCTAGTGTGGTCTCTAACAGGCAGAATCAAGAGGAATTAATCTTATATAGCTAGAATTTGTTTTCTAATTGATGTTAAATGTTTATAATGCAAACATTTCAACTAATGTCCTTCAGGGATAATGTTGATAATATATGTGGGGAATGTGGGTAAAAAACATTGTGGGACATGAAGAAAATGCTTTTCGCAAGCAATTTCTTTATTTTCCACAATGTTTTTTAAGGCCTGTACCAGTATATTTAGGAGTGTCCATGTGTTGGAATGGGTTCAAATAGTGAATTATCTTTTGGTACAGGTATCCACAAGTAACTGTCAAATTGGTTCTTGGGTACAAAGCGACGATGTAAATGCAAAACCTAGTATGTCGATTCTTGCGAATTTCAAAGTACAAACTTGTGAGCCCAGTTTAGACAATTTTTGCAAGTTTTGAGATATTTTTACTGATCAGTATTAACGACACATTATTTGTGAACAATATGTCAAAATTTCAAGTAAAACTTTTTAGTTTGGGAAATGTTATTACACTTTTTTTCCTCCTCTTAAAATTTTCCAAAAATGATATACGAGGTTTTGCATTTACAACGACGAAATGATGTAGTCATTTTGGCCCTAAGTTCTATTCTACTCAGTCACTGACTAACTTAGGTGTCGGGGCTTGGCTAAAATGAATAGAATACACAAACAGATCTGATTGTAAAATTTAATAAAAACATAATTTATAAAATCCCTATTCCAGTATATAATAAGATAACTGATTACATGATATATTTATGAAACAAACTTCCCTCTTAACCCTTTCCCAAACAAGACCTGGGGCCAGTTTCATCAAAATATTAAAGACGTATTTTTGACTTACCGATGTCTAACGACACGTTTAGAGGAAGAATCATGTATTGCCAATCAACCAAAAACTATGTAACGCGATTGTTGTTTTAACCATTTTTTAAGTCGTCGGTAAGTCAAAAATACGTCTTAAATATTTTGATGAAACAGGCCCCTGGTTTTGACATCCCAGGAAGAAATGATTTGTGAAAACATTGAGACCAAAGAAGAAACTGCTAATAAACAGCAGTTTCTCCTTTTGTCTCAATATTTTCTTAGCTGTATTGTACGCAAATCCAACCTTGATTAGCATTCATTTTGTCATTTGCAGCAGCTTTTGAATTGGAGCACCCAAAAATTTTGTTGTTTGGGAGAGGGTTATTGTTATTTCTACAGTAACCATTTTTGCCTTAAAAATCTTATACTTCAATCACAAATTTGTTCCCATCATCCACAATAGAGGCTAATCTGTTTCTATGGTAACCTTTTCTTGCCTTAAAATCTTAACCCATTACCACACATAGACCCTTTTTGACGCCCCTCAAAAACAAGAGCTTCGCAGAGCCGCGCATATACGCCCGAGAGGGGCCTGTCAGTAAAAATTGGCCATTTTTTCAATTCAAGGGCAGATAATTCAAACATGAAAGGTTATCAAAATTTTGTTTGCACAACAAGACGCCATAGAGATTCATTGTGGCTAGTTTGATTAAATTCTGGTTGAAACTGTAGAAGTAGCGCACAGGAGAAAATGGGCATTTTTGAGAAAATGGGCATTTTCCCTTAAATTCAAGGGCAGATAATTCAAGAACGAAAACAGTTATCTAAATTCCGTAAGCGGTGTGCACAACTAAACACCATGAAGATTCATTGTGGCAAGTTTGATCAAATTCTGATCAAAACTGTAGGAGAAGTTGCGCACACAAGAAAATGGGCATTTTTTTAATTCAAGGGCAGATAATTCAAGAACGAAAAGAGTTATCTGAATTCCGTAAGCGAGGTGCACAACTAGACACCATGGAAATTTATTGTGGCAAGTTTGATCAAATTCCGATCAAAACTGTAGGAGGAGTTGCGCACACAAGAAATTGCTAACGGACGGACGGACAGACAGACGGACAAGCGGGGCCATAACATAATACGACCCTTCCGGCGTATAATAATAAAAACGTCTGGAGAAAACTGTGGAAAATGGAGAAATTGCTTGTCACATGCAATTTCTCCATTTTCTGTAATGTTTTCAACCAAAAAAGACATAAAGGTAAAATTTCATTCACTTTAAATTGATGTCTGCAACATCTTTGAATTTGGATATGTTAAAAAATAATACTATTTGGTAATGGGTCAATCATAATTTTACTCCCATTGTCCACAATAAAGGCTGATCTGTTTCTATGGTAACCATTTCTGATCCATTCCAGGTGTTTGAAGTGCTGACAAGTTCTCCAAATTTGAGTTTGCCTTTATCTGTGAACGAGAAAAATGTAATGAGCCAGGATCTGGAAAAATGTCTCTTAAGGAATAACATGGATCAAGATCATGCATAGGCTCAATCTAATCCAGATCCATATTGTTATCAGATAGCTTGTTTATGATCAGTAGCAATTGTAATTTAGTGGGTTGGATCAATTGAAGGCTACTTTTAACCACAGGCTTATCTCGATACTCAATTTTCCAAATGCTATAAGGGTCCCTTTTCCAGATCACGTCACAAATGTGATAAATGAAAAGCAGAATAGCCCTCTATTAATCATCCAGGCTCTGACAACATTGACAAAGAAATCACTTTTGAGTGCTGATAGAAATGTGATCTTCTTACTATATGGGCTTTTACCAGAATAGTAATGACGGTCTCTGCGAGATGAAAATTAACACATTTGGACAAGAATCACTTATCACCAAAACGTCAAGACCTAATAATTGTGATTTTTGTCCTAAATGTTTTGTAGGCTGTCTGTAGGATGAAAATATGACAATGTCCCAAATTCTTTGATGAAACTGGCTTACAAGTTTTACCTTGAGACAAAATGTAATATTCTAATGTGTACATACTCAGATTCAATTTAAATCCAGTGGTGGTAATAGCCATAAGATTATTGTAAGTGCATGTAGAATTATATGCATTTAAAAAAGTTTTGTTTAAAACCCTTAATATTTAGATAATTTGAGTGACAGTGAGTTATGACAGTAGTTATGGCTCAGATTGGATACCTACCCAGATTCCACTTTAATCCAGTGGTGGTCACAGACTCACACCCACAACCTACTGGTATCAGACCACACCAGTCTCCCTCATAACCTGACTGTACATGTAGCTCATGATGTCCCTGAAATTGTATAAAGTTGGAATAACAAGACTTCATAGATTATGTAGCATGTACATGCTGATCTTGTTATGTACTGCTGTAAAATTGTAGCCAATATATAGTGGTCCCACATTCTACTGATTCCAGCCAAACAATAAAGACCATACCCATTTACTAACTATAGGTTATACTGGTCAAAACGAAACCATATTGATGATCAGGATTGTTATGTAATACTAATGAGATAATTTGAACATGTGTCTTTATAACAACATGTTTTTATAGGTTATACACTATACAAGTTCTTTTGAGAAACAAACAAACTATACACCCTTGGAATATCAATCCAATTCAGTAGTTCAAAAACAGAAAATTCACCTTTTGAAGTAAGCATGCCATGGAATGGTTTGACAATAAATAGACTGGTACCCCAGGTAAAATATCACAGGCTTGAAACAGTGTCTCCACATTGGCAAATATCTGATCCAGTCTACCTCCCATACAACAACAAACGGCTACACAGTCTATCTGAAATTCAAATAATACTGTGGCAGAGCTACAGATAAGAGGGAGGTTGATGGCTTTTCAAAATACCATTTTTATGCCCCGGCATCGAAAGATGGGGGGCATATTGTTTTACTCATGTCCATCTGTTTGTCTGTCTGTCATTCTGTCTGGAAACTTAATAACATTGCCATATTCTCCAATAAGTATTCGACATACAAAGCTCATATTTGATATGTAACCTTTCAACGATATTTATCTGTTTCATACAATATGACCTTCCTCAAGGTCATCCATTGACCCTTATCAACCCTTAACCCTTTCCCAAACAACAAAATTTTAGGGTGATCCACTTCAAAAACTGCCACAAATGACAAATTGGAAGTTATTAAAGATAGAATTTGTGTAAAATATGATATAGAAAATATTGAGACTAAAGGAGAAACTGCTGGTTATTAGCAGTTTCTTCTTTTGTTTCAATGTTTTCCCAAGCCCTTTCTAGTAAGGACGTCAAAACCAGGTCTTGTTTGGTAAAGGGTTAACACAACAAGAGGGCCAAGATGGCCCTGCATCGCTCACCTGAGAGGACTTTGAAACAAACAGCTTGCAAACTTCAAACTCGCATGATCCACTTTTTACATGACCTAGTCATCATCAAGATAAACAATCAGAACAATTTTCACAATGATGAGTAAATATTTTGGTTCTTAGAGCAAAAAACAAGATTTGACCTTTTGACCTAGTTGTTGACCTTACATTAGCCACTTTCTACATGACCCATTTATCATCAAGATAAGCAATTCTGAACTATTTTCACAATGATGAATAAATATTTTGATTTTTTGGGGCAAAAACAAAATTTGACCTAGGTTTTGACCGCCCATGACCCACTTTATACATGCCCCAGATATTGTGAAAATAAACATTCTGAACAATTTTCACAATGATAAAGTAAATATTTTGGTTCTTAGACCAAAAACAAAATTTGACCAAGTGACCTAATTTTAAACCTCCCATGACCCACTTTTCACATCACCAAGATATCATCAGGATAAACATTCTGGAAATTTTCACAATGATAAAGTAAATATTTTTGGTTCTTAGAGCAAAATCAAAATTTGACCTAGTGACCTAGTTTTTGACCTCACATGGCCCCCTTTTAACATTGACCAGATATCATCAAGATAAATATTCTGAACAATTTTCAAAACGATAAAGTAAATATTTTGGCTCTTACAGCAAAAACAAGATTTGACCTAGTGCCCTAATTTTAGACCTCGCATGACCCACTTTTCACATCACCAAGATATCATCAGGATAAACATTCTGAACAATTTTCACAATGATAAAGTAAATATTTTGGTTCTTAGAGCAAAATCAAAATTTGACCTGGTGACCTAGTTTTTAACCTCGAATGACCTGCTATTCATATCACCAAGATAAACTTTCTGAAATTTCACAATGATTGAGTAAATATTTTGGTTCTTAGAGGAAAATCAAAAATTGACCTAGTGACCTAGTTTCTGACCTCACATGACCCACTTTTAAAATGACCAAGATTTCGTCAAGATAATTATTCTGAACAATTTTCACAACGATAAAGTAAATATTTTGGTTCTTAGAGCATAAACAAAATTTGACCTAGTGACCTAGTTTCTGACCTCACATGACCCACATTTAAAATGACCTAAATTTCGTCAAGATAAACACTCTGAACAATTTTCACAATGATAAAGTAAATATTTTGGTTCTAAGAGCAAAAACAAAATTTGACATAGTGACCTAGTTTTAGACCTCGCAT
Source organism: Fragum sueziense (assembly GCA_963680895.1). NCBI lineage: Eukaryota > Metazoa > Mollusca > Bivalvia > Cardiida > Cardiidae > Fragum > Fragum sueziense. The sequence goes on along the minus strand of OY804600.1, from coordinate 15,496,533 downwards.
GACCCACTTTTCACATCACCAAGGAATCATCAGGATAAACATTCTGGAAATTTTCACAATGATATAGTAAATATTTTGGTTCTCAGAGCAAAATCAAAATTTGACCTAGTGACCTAGTTTTTTACCTCGAATGACCTGCTATTCATATCAACAAGATATCATCAAGATAAATATTCTGAATTTTGACAATGATTGAGTAAATATTTTGGTTCTTAGAGGAAAAACAAAATTTGACCTAGTGACCTAGTTTCTGACCTCACATGACCCACTTTTAAAATGACTCAGAGTTTGTCAAGATAAACATTCTGAACAATTTCACAATGATTGAGTAAATATTTTGGTTCTTACAGGAAAAACAAGATTTGACCTAGTGACCTAGTTTCTGACCTCACATGACCCACTTATAAAATGACCCAGATTTCGTCAAGATAAACATTCTGAACAATTTTCACAATGTTTAGGTATATATTTCCGTTCTTAAAGCAAAACCAAGATTTGACCCAATGACCTAGTTTTTGACCTTACATGACCCACACTTTGTACATAACCTAGATATCGAGATAAGTATTTAGGATAGTTTTGACAAAGTTTTCGGGCAAAATTGGCATCTCTAGAGCAAAAGGAAGGATCTGTATTATTTGACCTTGTGACATAGTTTTTGACCTTGCATGACCCTCCTTTGATTATGACACAGATATCATAAAGATAAACATTTAGAACAATTTTGACAAAGTTTGGACCAAAATTGCCACTTCCAGAGCAAAAGGAAGGATTTCACAAGATTTGACCTCATGACCTAGTTAATGACCTGGAATGACCCACTTCTTGACATAGCCTAGATATCATCAATATAAACATTCAGGACAATTTTGACAAAGTTAGTGCAAAATTTGGCACTTATAGAGTAAAAAGATGGATTTCACAATATTTGACCTAGTGACCTAGTTTTTGACCTGGCTTGACCTATTTGTTATCATGACCTAGATATCATCAAGACAAATATTCTGATCAATTTTCACAACGATTGGGCAACAAATGTGGCCCCTAGAGCAAAAAGAAGATTTGACCTAGTGACCTACTTTTTGACCCCATTATGGCTCCGATTCAAATTCTTTGAAGTATTTTGAAAAAGCATGACCCATAGATCATATGTGTGAAATATGATTGAATTCTGCCAGGTACTTTAGGAGGAGAAGATTTTTTTGTAAAAAGTTGACGTACAGACAGATAGACAGATAGACAGACGCCGGACAACAGACCGATCACAATACCTTACCTCGAGCACTATGTGCTCAGGTGAGCTAAAAACTTAACATTTTCCGCCATCTCGGGAGCATTTGTGTTTCAAAAACACATCTTGTTTTGTTTATAGTCCATAAAATCGTCTTGTAAAAGGATTCAAATGAATACCCACAAGTTTGGATTTGAAATAACAAATTTAGAATGCATTTACCCCCTCTTAACTGCTGCTTTGCTTATGGACAGAGCTTTTTTCTCACTTTCACTTGATTTTTGAGAGTGGTCCTCCGACAGCTGATATCATAGTATATTCTATTTATTTCCTAACAGTTTTCAAAATTATTTCATACTCGGATTATTTTACCTGCCATTGTTTCTCAGCTATAGTCTTCAAACATTTTGTGAAGTCTGTATTATTTTGGTCTTCTGTCCGTACTGTCTCAACACCCTAAATAATCAGAAAATAATTATACATTGAAAAACTTTTGAGCATTGGCCCAACAATTTTCAAAATTTGACAAATCATTTTTATTGAACATGTACTATACTTTTCTAGTACCATGGTATGTGTAAATTAAAAGAACCCTAGTATACTGGTCTGTAAAACAAAAGAAAACATTACTTCATAGCTAAAAGTGATATCACATTAAGGATCACCTTGAAGTTATCCTTTTCATAGCTTAAGGTTTAAAATGTACAATAATCCAATATGCTAGTTTATATTATATAGCTTAACCCCCCCAAAAAAACTATAAACTTGTATACACCCTCATTTGCATAAATCATTCCCTCACTAAAGTTTTGTCATATAAAACAGGTATTCAATAACCAAAAGGCTTTCAAATATATCTAGATATTACAAAATCATTTACATACCTTATTTCTGTAAAATTGCAATACCTCTGGCCGAATAGAATCAAAATCCCCTGAAATAAGGTCAGGTGTGTGTTTGTTCTGATCGAAGTTATCATAGATTTCATTTGTTCCACCATCAACCGAGACTCGGTGTGTGGCTGAAAAATAATTCAACAATCACTTTACAAGGAAACTATATATAATTTAACCCTTTCCCAAACAACAAAATTTCAGGGTGATCCACTTCAAAAATTGCCACAAATGACAAAATGAATGTTATCAAAGATAGGATTTGTGTAAAATATGGCACAGAAAATATTGAGACAAAAGGAGAAACTGCTGGTTATCAGCAGTTTCTTCTTTTGTTTCAATGTTTTCCCAAGCCTTTTCTATTAGGGACGTCAAAACCAAGTCTTGTTTGGGAAAGGGTTAAAGAAGTTACAAGATATTGAAATCATTGTAAATTATAATTGAAGCTAAAATAACAAATAGAATAACTTTACACCCTAATATCTATTGCTATAGGTTGAAAAATACATGTACACATATCTTCACTAAGACAAGTATCATTTGTAGTATTTGTTTCATTTGCTTGAGAAAAAATCCCTGCAAGATTTTTGAAAGGTGTAATTAAGCCCTTGAGAACAACACATTACAAGATCTGTCTTAGTCTAATAAGGATCAATGCTGTTCTTATAAATCCCATTACCACACAGTGACGCCTTTTGACTCCCCACAAGATAAAGGCTTTAGAAAACATTGTGGAAAATGAAGAAATTGCTTGTGACAAGCAATTTCTTCATTTCCCACAATGTTTTCTATACAAAATGACCAAAAATGTAAAATTTCATTCACTTGAATTTGTCGTCTGCAACATCTTTGAATTTGGACTAGTTTGAAATTTCGTCGTCTGTTATGAAATTTCGTCGTCTGTTAATGGGTTAAATTTGCAACAGACATTTCATAAAGGAGCCATTAGAGAAGAGCATGGATCTTGATAAAACTGTGTATAGCTCCTCTGAATATACATGTATATTGGTCTAAATTGTCACTAAAGCCTTTTTTCTAGATCCAAGATCCTTATTATATGTGACTCGTCACGCTTAAAGGGACCTTGTAGGAAGTGTGAAAAATATCGACCATAGTCAGTCTGCACAGTCCGCGCAGCCAGACTAGGACCGACACTTTTCACTTTTATGTAATTTTCTAAATCCGGAATGTTTCCCCTATCTTACTATACATTCATTTTTTGCATACGGGATCTGGTTGACCTGTGCTGAGTCTGACAAAGTTGTCAAAATTTGGATTTTTTGAGTTCCGATAAGGTCCCTTTTAGCGTGACGGGTCATATATATTTTTATTTACCTTCACACCACAAATTTTCAATTAGTTTCAGTTCTGGCAGGATTGGACGATTCAGAATAACAAGACAAAATTTATCACTTCTACCTGAAAGTAAAATATGATACTTTTGTTCAATGGCTAATTTACCAATTACTACACATTGACACTTTTTGATGCCCCACAATATAGGCTTTGCTTTTGCAACATATCTAAATTTGGACCAGTCTAAATTTTTGCCATCTGGCAATGGGTAAAATTTTAAGTAAAATTTTAATATCTGACAAACCTATGAAGCTCCTTTACCCATTTCTAGAAAAAACTACATGTAAAGAAAGCTTTTAAAAATATTATCAAACAAGAAGAGAATTCTGGTAGCCAGTTTTTCGCTTTTCTGTTTATACTTTTCATTCTTAAAGTATATTTAAATGAATCAGACAACATTTAATTGGCCATCCTTTTAATTTGGAAATAGATTAAAAACATGGCCTTTAGTTTATCAAAAGCAATCCATCAAAGTCTCACTCTGGCAAAATACAAATATATCTATTGAACCAATTTTAATTCCATTATTTTTGAAATTGCATAAACCCTTTCCCAAACAAGACTTAGTTTTGAGATAACAAGGGGTATGGGGAAACATTGACACTCTTTTTGCTTCAAAACATCTGTGCTTAGCTAGATTTTGCACAAACTAGAGATCTTTATTAATTGAAATTTTTCATCTGCAGCTGCTTTAACACTATAAGATTTTATTGATTAGGATAGGGTTAAAAGGATACCAAATTAACATTGCAGTAATTGTTGTACATACCTTTAGTCAAAATATTCAGCAGTGGCCAGACTTTTGGACTCGTCATGTGTGGGTAGCTAAAGAAAAATTATGAAAATAGTTTCAGATTTTGCAATCAAAACAATACACTTTTCTTGTTTACTTTAGTGACATACTTTTGATTTGGTAGCTCTAATTTTTCAGCTGCATAGAAATAAGAACATTTTAAAAGGTATGGTCTGCATATTCCTACTCTGCTGTTTCGTGAAAAGAACAATGAGCAACGTATGAATTGTAAATAGTCATTGTGAACTTTAAATTAAGTTAACCCATTACCAAACAACAAAATTTTAGCCTAGTCCAAACTCATAGGTGTTGCAGACAACAATTTCCATTGAACAAAATTTAACATTTTTTGGATTTTCTTGGTAGAAAACATCGACGATATGATACAAATGAGTACCCACAGTATAGGGTTTGATGAACAATAGCATAATTATTGCAGTTTAAGAAGTCATCACCCCCTTTTATCTGGAGCTCTGTTTTAATCAAATATGGGGGCATTAAACTGTACAAACGCATTAGGGCCTAAAATTATTCGTAATCGAATGAAAATCCCATCGATTCAATTTGATAATCATGCACTAGCCTCTTGACCAGTCTAGATCACGACAAAGATAAAAAAAATGTCGGGCTTATAGTTATAAATAGGACTATCCTACGGTATTGCAAAGTGGTCAGCTTTTGTCATAATAGTCCTAGGACTTATGCAGTCAAACAGCTACTTCCAGTAGCTCTGGGTTATCAGAGCATATTACAAACATTTCCAGTCAACTCGGACTTAGTCCATGTCATGGTCCGGAGTAATAATACATGTATAAACATAATGTTTTTTCATAAGGTTCATAAGGTCCTCGAGGCCATCCATGCGGCTGCATGTAAGCTGGTTCCAGCTTCTTAGGGCCCTTTCTAGTGTGTTTTCCCTGTCTTTGTTGTTTCACGGTTCCTCACATCGTTTGTCATTGTCAAGTTTATATTTATTTTTTTATTTTTTTTTATTTTTTTTTTTTTTGGATTTATTATAGCTTGGTTAAAGTTAACCATTTCAACGAATTGTAAGGAATACCGCACTTATTAAGAGTCTATTGCTTTATCATATAATAAATTTATATATCGGCTGTGTTTCAACACAGACAACTTAGTCGTCAATAGACAATTTCTTGACTAAGCAATATTTGGTTTTTTAAAACTATTGAAGTAGACATTGTACCCAATAATTGCTTAATCTTACATTATTTTACAAAACTTGAAATATGTACAACATATTAACATTTAAAATGGAGTTTATTTACATATCGCCTATTCTTCTTGCTGTATTTTGTTATGCTGTCTAACACTGATTGTTAGACTTGTCTCTACTGTTATTAGAGACCTGCGTCTTTAATTTTTTTTTTTTTTTTTTTTTATGATAATACATACATATGTATGTTCACACATAATCATATGCACATACACATGCCTACATTATACTATATTTTTGCATGGGGATTAGCTGTAGCAATCTGCTTCGAACTTGTTTCGGGGATGCCAGTGTTTATTGAGTCTTTGCTTAAATGAGTTTAATGACGGGGCTGTAACAATATTATCAGATAAGCTATTCCATAAGTTTATCACTCTATTACTGAAAGAGTGTTTTTTGATTTCTGTATTACATCTCTTTTTGTACAGTTTGAGGCTGTTTCCCCTTGTATTTAATCCATTGTTAAGTGTGAACAGTTGTTTTGAGGTTTTGTCAATATTGTTTATTAGTTTGTATGTCTCTATAAGGTCTGCCCTGTCTCTTCTGAATTCTAGTGTTGGGAGCCCCAGAGTTCTTAATCTTTCAGAGTAGCTTAAATGTTTGATTGCTTTTACAAGCCTGGTGGCCCTCCGCTGCACATTTTCTAATGAAATTTTGTCCTTTTTAGCTCCACTGGCCGAAGGCCAGCGAGCTATTGTCATGGCGTTGTGTCCGTCGTGCGTGCGTGCGTCCGTCCGTCCGTGCGTCCGTCCGTCCGTCCGTTAACTTTTTCTTTAAAAATCTTCTCCTCAGAAACTACTGGATGTATTTCAACCAAACTTCACAGGAATGATCCTTGGGTGACCCTTTCTCAGATTCCTTCAAAGAATTTTGATCGAACCAGAATAACCTGAGTTATCTGCCCTTGAATGTCAAAAATAGCTGGTTTTGACTTTATTTTTACTCTAAAATCTACAAATATCAACTAATCAAGACAAAACTTGGACAGAATATATATAAGCATAATATCCTGCCTGGGTATAATTTTTAGCTTGATCGGAATTATATATCATGAGTTATGTGCCCTTGAATTTGACAAAATTGCCATTTTCAACTCTATTTTGACTTTGATTTCACTCTAGCAACTACAAATATTGACAAATCTAAACAAAACTTTCACAAAATGTTGGTGACTATAAGATCTTGCCTTGGTGTAATTTTCAGCTTGTTTACATTTGTCAAAAAATGTGGCCATGGCAGGGAGGAAGGGGCTTATCAGACTTAAAGAAATCATAAGAAAATTCTTAAAAAATCAACCAGTGTGCCCAATTGAACCAAACTTTGCAGGAATGAGCCTTTAGTCGTTCTTTTTAAAATTTGTTCACAAATTTTTATATTTGTCAAAAAAATGTGGCTGTGGCAGGGAGAAAGGGGCTTATCAGACTTACAGAAATCATAAGAAAATTCTTTAAAAATCAACCATAAGGCCAATTGTAACCAGACTTTGCAAGAATGTTCTTTGAGTCTCTTTTCAAAATTTATTCACAAATATCAAGATTTGGCTGCCCCTGTGTAAGGCTTACAAGAAATCGTGGGATAATTCTTCCACTTTAACCAGTGGAGCGATTCAGGCCCTCCTGGGCCTCTTGTTTAGAGATGGGGACCATATCACAGATGCATACTCAATGTGTGGTCTCACCATTGATTTGTACAAATTTAGAAACATTTCTATATTCAAAAATGTGAAAGATTTACTAATCAAACCAAGATTTCTATTGGAAATGTTTATTTTGTTACTTATGTGCTCTTGAAAGTTTAATTTTTTGTCAAATGTTACCCCTAAGTCTTTCTCATGTTCTATTGGCTCAATTTTTATAACATCCCCTTCTTTATTTTTAACGAAGAAGTCGTCTGCTTCTTTTGTCCCAATGTGGAGCGTTTTGCATTTATCTGGGTTGAATGTCATCTCCCATTTGTTACACCAGTTACACGCGTTGAAAATGTCGTCCTGCAGTTTCTCATCAATTGAGTTATTGTTTGTTTCAGCATATATTTTGGTGTCATCTGCAAATAATTTAATTGGACTTTCAATTTCCTCTGGTAGGTCGTTTATAAAAATCAAAAATAGGATAGGACCAAGCACACTTCCCTGGGGTACTCCGCTTGTTACTTCTCCCCATGTAGAATATTCCCCATTGGTGACAACTCTTTGTTTTCTGTTGTTTAGAAAATCTTTTATCCAGTGGTAGGTGTTATTTCTTATTCCAATATGCCAGATTTTGGTTAACAGTCTTTCGTGAGGTACTTTGTCGAAAGCTGCCTTAAAGTCCAGATAAATTATATCGACATCGCTTTTATTTTCTATGGAGGTGGTCCAGTCTTCCAAACATTCTAGAAGTTGAGTGGTACAAGATCTCCCTTTTCTGAAGCCATGTTGATCGATATTCAATAAGTTTTTAGATTCGAGATGTTCAACTATATGGTTCCTGATGACTTTTTCTAATAGACGACAACAAATAGAAGTAACGCTTATAGGTCTATAGTTCTCCACTTTTTTCTTGGGTCCTTTTTTATGAATCGGTGTAACGTTTGCTGTTTTCCATTGCTCTGGTAGTTTCCCTTCTTGAAGTGACTTGTTGAACAATGTTAACAGTGGCTTTATAATGGTGGTTTTGGTACCAAGTATAAATGCGGGATGTATCCCATCAGGTCCTTGCGACTTTGCAGGATTGATCTCATTGATAATCTTCAGAAGATCTTCCTCTGTTACGATGATATCGTTCATTTCATCCTGAACAAATGTTTTGGGGTTTGGTATTGGTTGAGATTCTTTTGTAAAGATGGAGGTGAACTGTTTATTGAATTCCTCAGCTATTATTTTATTGTCAGTGCATATGTTATCTTGAATTTCTATGGCATTTATCCCGGAAGTCGTTTTTGTTTTGCTACGGACGTATTTCCAAAATAGTTTTGGATCCTTTTTTATTTTACTTGCTATGGCTTTTTCATAGTTATACTTGTTTTTGTGTAGTAGAGAAGTTACCCTGTTTCTGGCAATCTTGTAGTTTTCGTATGATTGATTGTTCTTACTGTGTGAGTATTTTTGCCATTTTTTTCTTTTTTCTTTGATGGCGTTCATGGTTTCCCTATTGATGCTGGTACTGTGGTTACCCTTCGACTTCTTAAACTTTGGTATGTTTTGTTCTAGGATATTGATAATTTTATATTCGAAGTCATTCCAGGTTTCCTGGGTGCCTACATCTTGGTTGGTCCATGAAGTTTCTTGAATCAATCTATTTATTTCTTGCCAGTCAGCTTTATTGTAGTTGTGTTTTTCTGTGTTTGTTTGTTCATCTGAATGACAGCATACTAGTTTGAAAATTATTATCATATGGTCACTTTTTCCAAGACTAGGAATAAGTTCTATTTCTTGTACATCGTTTTCGCTCTTAGTGATTACCAAGTCCAATAGAGATGGGGTGTTGTTATGTCTGTATCTTGTTGGTTGTGTTATATGCTGGTATAGAAAGTTATCTCGGACGCATTCAACAAATTTATACTCGAAGTGGTTTTCGTTTGTACTAGTTGTCAAGCTTGTCCAGTCAATGTTTCTCATGTTGAAATCTCCAACTATTAGTATCTGCGAGTTGTTTGAAGATGTTTGCTCATTGATCATCTTGATTAGGTGGTCACAGTTTTCTTTGGAGCTGTTTGGGCTTCTATAAATACAAGCAACTTTAATTTTCTTCTTGTTCGGCAGATGAATTTCGAGCCAAATAACTTCTTCGAATTCATTGTTGCATTTAACTTCCACTGCTTTGAATTGTTGTTTGACAAATACCATTATACCTCTTCCCTTTTCTCCATTGAAAATGGAATCGTAACCATCCAACTTGAAAAGCGTTAACGGGTTAGCTGTTTGTTGGGTTTTGAGATTAATCTCTGTAATTGCAACTATGTCAATTTTATTGATTTCAACTTGATTTCTTAGTTCTTCAAATTTGTTTGTTGTCATGCAGTCTGCGTTTGTGTACAGAACTTTAATGCCGTTATTTTGAATATTTGGTTCTTTTGAGTAAGTGGGGTTGTTTTCTTTGTTTTTGTGTGGCGATTGATTTTTCTTGTTAAAAAAGTTTCCCGTAGTTGGGCTAAAACAAACATTATTCACAGTTTTGGTTTCTTGGTTGATGTGACTGACTTCTACTTCTGGTATTTGGTGCGTTGAACAAAGTATTTACACCGCCAGGAACAGTTGTGTCACTTGGTGCTGTTTCCATGATTGTCTTGTTAGGAGCTGTACTCACTATTGTAGTAGATAGGAAGGGATCTTCGGCTTCTTGTGATAATCGACTTGGTGAAAGAACTGGATGTTGTTGAGAGTTACTTGCAGGTGGATTTACCAAAATATTGTTTGTTTGTTTTTTACGTTGTCTTTTCTCGTTTCGTAGTTGTCGTTGTTCTTGTGTCAAGTCTTTAATAATAACCACTTTCTCATGTTCTCTTCTGGCTTTTTCTTTGATGTGTCTGGAGTTTTCAATTAGGTGTTTTCTTTGTCTTCTCTCTTTGAGTATTAATTTTAGAGGTCTGATATCTGTTGAACCTTTTTTGCCAAGCCTGTATGATGTTTCTATTTGGAGATTATCAATTCCTAATGTGTATGCAATTTCTGCTATGCTGTTTTCATCATATTCTTTATTTTCGAAGTTGTTAGCACTTTTACCTTCCGGTAAGTTGAAGACCACTATGTTGAGCTCCCTCCTTCTTCTATCTTCCAATTCGTTGGTTTTCTCCTCTACTATCTCTTGGATCCTCGAGTCTAAGCCGCTCTTGATTCGATTTTCAAAGATAAATAGCTCGTTTTCGACTGTCCTTGCCGTATCTATTTGTATGTGGTCCATTCTGTTTTCGAGATCACATATTCTTTTATCTTGCTTTTTGTTGATATCATGGAGTTGCCTGTTAATGTTGTCGAGAGTGGGCATGGTTTGTTTACAGCTTCTACATGTATAGTGAAAATCTTCCATACCACCCTCTACAAATACTTCATATGCTCTCATTGTGAGACCAGAGCACCTTAAACAGAAATTTAATTGACAGCATATGCAAGATACATATTTACCTTTATGATCATTAGAACACCTTGTACATGTCTGTTCGTTGTTTGGGCTCGATGGATGTTTTCGTTTTGGATCCGACTCACCAGCTTTCCTGTTGGGTGTGCTATGTAATGGCGATGAAAAATTATTTGATGCCATATTGCTTTATTTAGTTCTTAAATGTTTTTTTTTTTTTTTATTTTAATTGTGATAAAGTTAGTTTTAATGCTCTAGTCCTATTCTACTTGGTATGGCAGTCCATCACACAAGCGTAGAACAGAGCCCTAATCTTAGTTTATATGTAGTTTTGTAAAAATGCAATTATTATCTCGTGAAATAAATTTCATTAACTTGATAATGTTCTTTAATACAGAAAATGGAAAGAGTGAACTGATACGAGAAGTCTTATTGGAATGGGTCTACTACCGTGCAGCTAATGATGATTTTTAGCAGCCACTTGTTTGCTACTATATCAAGAGGATGAACACCGTCTTTCAGTAAAATATGGTTGTAACTCTCTCTTGTTCTCGGTTGTACAATTGTTGTCGTTCTTCTCCGTCTGTAGATGAAGTCGCAGCTGAAGATAGGTGACACGTAGTTAAGATTTTGATTGTATTCTCTTATGATCTCGTTCAATCTTGAAACCTGATCAAGCAAGTTACTGTCGTTTAGACTGTTAGTGTCTGGGTAGTTTTTTCTTTTGTTCCACTCTTTTGCAAAGATGGGGGGTGCTTCAAGGAGGCCAATGTCAATATCGGACTCTGTTACATGTATTTCTCTGAGTGTATCAAGAGTAGGTCTGATTCTGTCTTCTAAATCTGTGAAGTCAGCGTACCTTTGAAAAATGTAGTTTCCTTCCTTCAGAGTTATGTCGCACGTAAAGTGCCAGAAAAGGACCAATGTCCTCCTACCGTCTCTCAGCTCCTGTATGTTCTCTACTAGATATCTAGCTCCCTGTAGTGATGTTCGCCCGCTACTATTCCACCATTTAAATTCAAAATTCAAAATTCAAAAAATTGAACTTTTCTACTTCTGTGCGAAGGTATTTACCTTTGCTATCCGACAGGATAACTACTCTATCGTAATTTGGTAGGCGTGCTATCCGCTTTTCCTTTTCAATGAATTTTTGGATTTTTTTTACAAGAACACGTTCCATGGGGATAGTTAGCTTTTCATTAACTGTTACTATTCAATGGATATTTTATTCAACGTTAATATTTACTTGTTATTTGGTATGGCAGTCCATCACACAAATAACTGGGTATGATATTTGGGAAATTGTTCTACATATTGTACTATTGAAGTTGTTTATATTGGCCGACTTCGATTGGCAATATTTCGAGCCATCGCTCGGAACATAGCTCCAAGCGAACACCGATAGTGCGAGCTATTGACGTCATTTCGCAGCTATAGCTCCAATCGAACGGCAATGGTCCGAGCTATAGTCCGACCACCGGAAAAAGTGTGGTCCGGCCATCCGGGCAATTACGTCATTCGGAACACCTCGGAAAACAGCGAACCAATCAGTGTCGAGGTAAACAAAGATTTTGATTGGCTGACTCAGAACGGGGAGGAATTCAATTGATGGAACAGCGCTGGTTCCCAATAATGGTTCCCGTCCTCCCGAGCTATCGTGCGACTCGAAGTCGGCCATTGAGAATAAATGAATTTGAATTTGAAAGATTGTGTGGTAATTTTGTTAAAAACTTAAACATGCGACATATGTCTGTGCTAAAAACATCAATTTATCACATGACATAAGGTATAATGGGGTATAAGTACCTGTTTGATCGGAGATATGTCCTACTTTCGGTTTGGGAGTCTTGGTGAAGTAAATGGCGACTTTCGATAAAAGGGGAGTAACTCAGGCCACTACTATAAGAAGTATAAAACTGCACCGCTGAGACAGATAACGCGAACGAAATATTGGAAATTCTTTTCATCAAGACAGAAAACGCAGGTCGCAGACGACATGACAATTGATGCTGAATATATACTAGAGGAAAGAAGTAACGCAACAACTATTTTTTGTCATTTCTCTTAATTCTTTTATGTTATTAAGTCATACTTGTTACTGATTATTACAGGGTACTGTATCTTGATATTGATCCTTGTGTTTACGTTAGAATCGGTCTTACCTCTGAGATAACGTCAAAAAAGACGTTTACACGTTTTGCACGTGCAAACTTTTAAATACCCAAACTTTACATAAAACTCTTTTGATTGGTATAGATGCACGTCGGCTCGACAAAAGGCAATAATTTTCGTTTGGATTTAACCCCTCATATCATTTTGCGACTTAATCAAAGACGTCATCTGGTAGAAATTGTGATGTTTAAGAATGGAACATCTCAACCCCCAATTGCTGCTGACTTTGGTGTACATCGGTTGACAAAATATTGCTTGAGATAACGTCATAAAACGAACAGAACAACTGACGGTCGCCTGAAAAGCGATGGTGAACGTCTAACGTCACGACGTCAGACCGATAACGTTCGTTTATTTTACCTACCGAAACAAATTCTCTTATCGAATAAAACTATTGATGCTATTCATGGAGAGTACAGCAATCATATTTCAACCAGGAATCGTTGACGTCTAATTGGATTGCGTGCAAGAACGCATTTAACATTGACGCCAGACCCTTCTCATTTAAACGTATATTTATTGCACGTATAACATGTGACCTTGGTGAAATTTTGACTCTAGGAAGTCAAATGATGAAGTTTAATTATGCATTGAAAAGGGTACTCCAATGAAGGTGATTTTAAGAAAGACAAAAACAACAAGAGGGCCATGTGGCCCTATATCGCTCCACTGGAAACAGTTTCAATGGAAGAACAGAACAGTGCAGAGAATGTGGATACAGGGTAAGCAAGAAAAACAACAGAATTTTGGAATCTATTAGTATTATTTGAGTTTCCAAACATACAGAATGTTTATACTAATTGAAGTAAGCTTATAGTCAACAATATTCAGTGTCTTGTCTTCTTGTTTGATATATATGATTATACACAATAAGGTTATTGATTTAAAATGCAACTAAGAAACAGTTAAACATATTGAATGTAATTGGTTAATTCAATAAATATAATAATTGCTTAAAATGATGAAAAATAAGAAACAAAGTAAAAGTTTTTATGATCAGCAAGGCGATTCTCCTCAGGCCAAAGGCCTTTACCAACATTGGTGAATTAAACTATCCTGTTAACAGCAACGACAGCTGTAATAAATTCTGCATAGAATTTATATATAAACCTAACTCAAAAAGCTTTCAAATGTGATTTCCAATTGCAATTTGTAAAGACAATTCCAAAACAAGAGGACCATGATGGTCCTGTCTCTCACCTGAGTGTTACTTCCTTCTTTATTTCTTCATAAACCAGAATGTAAACAGAAAAATCATTAAGACCCCCTTTCTTAGTCTAGATCTGCCCAATTCAAGACAAGCTTCTCTTTTTAAGTGACAAACACTTTGACTCAATCAAATTCAGTGTAAGAAAATGTCATAAAGACCCCTTTTCCCATGTTTTAACACAAAACCTTTCCATGTTCAAAAAGGTTCATTCTGTATGCTGAAACAATTATTTTGACCAGTTGTTTTTTCAGATTGAGCTGAATTTGTGGCCTTCAGTATATAAACATTGGAAATGTCATTAAGATCTCTGTATGCTTAAACAATTATTTTGACCAGTTTAATTATGACCAAGTTTCAATAGGATTGAGCCAAATTTGTGGCCACTAGAGTGAAACAGTGAAAATGTAAATAAGGCCCCTTTTCCTGTGTTTTCAAAAGGAATAAAATTCCTTTTAAAACTTTGGTAGAGCTTAACCCAAAGAAGATCCCTGCAAAGTTTCAGGTCGTTTGGCCTTGTGATTTAGGAAAAGACTTTTAAAGCAATTGTTGGACGATAGACAACAGACAGACGGACAACGGACATTCACCGATTACAATAGCTCACCTTGAGTACTTTGTCTTCACGTGAGCTAAAAGTTGAACGCACGGACGGACGGACGCACGCACGCACGACGGACACAACGCCATGACAATAGCTCACTGGCCGAATAATGGAAAATAAGCCCCGCCCACAGTGGCCATGTTTTTCGAATTATCAAAATTTCTTCAAGGAATCTGAAAAAGGGTCACCAAAGGAACATGCCTGTCAAATTTCAAAGAAATCTGATAAGTTGTTTGGGAGAAGAAGATTTTTTAAGTTTTTTCTAAAAATTCGTATTTGTTACCATAGCAACCAGAGTTTTCAATGGAATTGAATTCTTTGAAGGAATTTGAAAGAGGGCTATGCAAGGAACATTTCTGTGAAATTTAATTAAAATTGGTCCAGTAGTTTTTGAGAAGAAGATTTTTTAAAATTACACTATGCGCCATATATGGAAAATAAGCCCCGCCCACAGCGGCCATGTTTTTCGAATTATCAAAATTTCTTCAAGGAATCTGAAAAAGGGTCACCAAAGGAACATGCCTGTCAAATTTCAAAGAAATCTGATAAGTTGTTTGGGAGAAGAAGATTTTTTAAGTTTTTTCTAAAAATTCGTATTTGTTACCATAGCAACCAGAGTTTTCAATGGAATTGAATTCTTTGAAGGAATTTGAAAGAGGGCTATGCAAGGAACATTTCTGTGAAATTTAATTAAAATTGGTCCAGTAGTTTCTGAGAAGAAGATTTTTAAAGAAAAAGTTAACGGACAGACGGACGGACGCACGGACGGACGGACGCACGCACGCACGACGGACACAACGCCATGACAATAGCTCGCTGGCCTTCGGCCAGTGGAGCTAAAAATTGCTTATCACAAGCAATTTCTTCATTTTCCACAATGTTTTCAAAAGCCTTTATCTTGCAGGGTGTTGAAAGGCGTCACTGTGTGGTAATGGGTTAAACAGTGGACTCTTAATAATTATATAATCCTGTTATAAGACATTCATTGCAAATTAGCAATTTCCTGTCTGCAAAAACTTAAAATTTTGAGAACAATATACTCCCTTTTTAGCTTTTTTCTGTTAATTGCAATAATTATCTTGACAAATAGACATTGCAGTTAAAAAGAATCCACTGTTTAGTGCATTTTCTCTTTTCTCAAACGATAAAAATTCAGACTGTCAAGATTTGACAGCTACTGCAGGTGATGAATTGGGTTACAAAACTATATGGAATTTGTGAACATTACAGAACAGAAAATACTGAAGGAAAAGGAGCAAGTGCTAATAATCAGCATTTTGTTTTTTCTTTCAAAGTTTTCTGACACTAAATTCCTTCAGAGACATGAAAACATGGTCTTGTTAGGGAAAGGGTTAATGAACGTTGAATTGATTTTCATGTGACTAAAATTCAACACAAAAGTTCTAAGAAGGGTGTCTCAAATAAAAAATGGTCTTGGAGATGTTTTGAAAATTCAAAGTAAAAATAAAAAAATTGCAAAAAGTCACCTAAGGAACATTCTGGCAAAGTACACTCATAATATGTCCAGTGATTACAGAAGCGGCAATCAATGAAAAATTTTCTAATGATTTCTGATAAGCCCCATCCTGCCATGCACCCATTTTTGGACAAAAAACAGTTTTTTTCTAACATTTGACCGCTTGACCTAGTTTTCAACCCCAGTGACCCAATTTCAATCCTTCAATGATTTCATCAAAACAATCACTCTGACCTCTTTTCAGATTGACTGGGCAGAAAATATGACCTCTGAAGGGCATACAAGGTTTTTCTAAGATTTGACCTAATAAAGATTTATGTTTAATTAAAGAACTTTTTCATGGTTTGTCATATTCTGATAAGCCCTACCCTGCCGCACCCAAATTTATAGACCAATTAAAATTTTACTAACAAAGTATTATTGAATAACAAAGTATGGTCGAAAGTAACAAAGTATGGTTGATTTTAAGAATTTCTCGTGATTTCTCCCATTCTGATAAGCCACGCCCTGCAATGCCCACATTTATGGACCAATCAAAATTTCATGAACAAGTTAAGTATAGGGTCACTTAAGGTGCATTTCTACCAAGTTTAATTGAAATTGGCCCAATCGTTGATTTTTAAAGAATTTAACAATTATTTTGTGATTTTTCTAAGTCAGATAAGCCCGGCCCTGCCACACTCAAATTTATGGACTAATAAAAATTTCACGAACAAGTTAAGTAAAGACTCACCCGATGTACATTTCTGCCAATTTTGGTCAAAATTGGCCGAATGGTAGATTTTTAAAGAATTATTTTGTGATTTCTCTAAGTCTGATAAGCCCAGCCTGGCCACGCCCACATTTATGGAGCAATCAAAGTTCTTTAAACAATTTAAGTATAGGGTCACCTAAGGAACATTCCTTCAAAGTTTGGTCAAAATTGACCAACTGGTTTGAGAGGAGAAGATTTTCAAAGAATTATTTTGTGATTTCTCGAAATTTGATAAGCCCCGCCCTGCCACACCCACATTTATAGACCAATCAAAATTTCGCTGACAAGTTAAGTAAAGAGTCACCCAAGGTACATTTCTGCCAAGTTTGGTCAAAGTTGGCCAAATGGTTGATTTTTAAAGAATTATTTTGTGATTTCTCTAAGTCTGATAAGCCCCTCCCTGCCACGCCCACATTTATGGACCAATCAAAATTCTTTGAACAATCTAAGTAAAGGGTCACCCGATGTACATTTCTGCCAAGTTTGGTCAAAATTGGCCGAATGGTTGATTTTTAAAGAATTATTTTGTGATTTCTCTAAGTCTGATAAGCCCCGCCCTGCCACGCCCACATTTATGGACCAATCAAAGTTCTTTAAACAATTTTAGTATAGGGTCACCTAAGGAACATTCCTTCAAAGTTTGGTCAAAATTGACCAACTGGTTTGAGAGGAGAAGATTTTCAAAGAATTATTTTGTGATTTCTCAAAATTTGATAAGCTCCGCCCTGCCACGCCCACATTTATAGGCCAATCAAAATTTCACTGACAAGTTAAGTAAAGAGTCACCCAAGGTACATTTCTGCCAAGTTTGGTCAAAGTTGGCCAAATGGTTGATTTTTAAAGAATTATTTTGTGATTTCTCTAAGTCTGATAAGCCCCGCCCTGCCACGCCCACATTTATGGACCAATCAAAATTCTTTGAACAATTTAAGTAAAGGGTCACCCAAGGAACATTCCTGCAAAGTTTGGTCAAAATTGGCCCACTGGTTTGAGAGGAGAAGATTTTTAAAGAAAAAGTTAACGGACGCACGGACGCACGGACGCACGCACGACGGACACACCGCCATGACAATAGCTCGCTGGCCTTCGGCCAGTGGAGCTAAAAACCAATGTGTTCCAAACTTAGATCTATTTCTATAGGAGGGTCATGATGACCCTAAGTCGTTCATCCGAGATTTTTTAAGCTTGTTAATAAAGTCACAATTTAACTTTTAAAGCAATAAAAAGTAATTTGTCAATAAATACCATTTTCTTGTGCTCTCAAAATGAATGTCACAAAATTTATTATTGAGAAAATAAATTCAGCAAGTTTGACAAACAATTGGCAGAAATTGAGACATGAAGGGCAGAAACAAAGAATTTGTCATTTATGCCGCTTTTCTGCACCAAACTGCAATAGCCTATTTTTAGCAATTGATATTAAGTATGACAGTATTGCTGTTCGACTAATATCAATGATATAGGCCTACACCTTAAGCCTGTGGTTTCTTCAAGATTTTCCTTATTTCCCCCTTTTATGATACCATGACAGCAAGATTTTTGTTTACAAAACAAATTTCTTTTAAGAGCTTAGAATGCAAGAGAAGCTAAGAGCAGAGAAGCCTTTCAGAGATTCAACAGTTACTATTCTTACTTTTTCATGGTGCCGTGGCAGTCAGTTTTAAACTCTAATTCTTTATACAATTTTGAAATCCTTAAATCCAAGGATCGTTTCTACAATTTTTAAGACGATTGGTCAAATGATTTCAAAGCAGACATGTTTTTTTTATAATTTTAAAATAAAGCTTATTTATGACGCCCTCTTTTGGTGAAGCGACAATCAAAATAGAATCAAATTCATCAGCAAATTTCAAACCCTTTCACCAAAGGATCATTCCTATCTAGTTCAAAGAAGATTGGACAGCTGGTTTGGGAGAAGTTTTTTTTTATCTCAAGACTTTGCCTTCAACCCATTCCCAAACAAGACCTGGTTTTAATGTCCCTGATGGAATAGGCCTGGGAAAATGTTAAAACAAAAGAAGAAAATGCTGATAATCAGCATTTTCTCCTTTTGCCTCAATGTTTTCTGTGCTTTAACTTTTTACAAATTTCA
Organism: Fragum sueziense; assembly: GCA_963680895.1. Taxonomy (NCBI): domain Eukaryota; kingdom Metazoa; phylum Mollusca; class Bivalvia; order Cardiida; family Cardiidae; genus Fragum; species Fragum sueziense. The sequence goes on along the minus strand of OY804600.1, from coordinate 15,477,669 downwards.
CCTTTAGTAACACCCATTTTGTCGTCTGTAGCAGATTTCGAATTGGACCACCCTAAAATTTTGTTGTTTGGGAAAGGGGTGAACCCTCTTGTGCCATGGCACCAAAAGTTTTAGTGAAAGTCAGTTTCTTTTAAAGCGACTGAAAGCTCTTCAAAAAGGATGGTTCCTGCTAAATTTCAACAGGGCATTATAATTGGCGCAATGGTTTGGGAAAGGAAGATTTTTAAACTTAACCCATTACCAGACAGCCAAATTTTAGACTGCCCCAATTTGACAGGTGTTGCAGACGACAATTTCAAGTAGACGAAATTTTATAAATCTTTCCATTTTGGGTAAGAAAACATTGTGGGAAATGAAGAAATTACTTGCCTTAAGCAAATTCTTCCTTTTCCATGATGTTTCCTAAGCCTTATCTTATGAAGAGTCAAAAGGTGTACAGTAACAGGTTAAGACTTTAGTTATTTTCCACTTCTCTCATGCCACTGCAGCAATTTGAAGGTATCAAATTCTTTGAACAGCTCTGAAAGCCTTACACACAAGGAACATTTCTGCAAATTCACCAGAAGATTGGCTAACTCTTTTGGAACATCTTTAAAGAGATTGTGAACAGACGATGGACAACAACTAATTACAATACAGTGGCGGATCCAGGATTTCTATGAGGGGGGTTCGGATTATATGCAAATAGGGGGGTTCGCTTTTCGAGTGTTGCACAATTTTGACTGAAATTCTGCATGAAAATGAAATAATCAGGCTACACTGGATCCGCCACTGCAATAAGTCACATTGAGTTCTCTGTGCTCACTTCAGTTAATAAGGGATGTCAATACCCACACTTTTTTGGAGCGCTTAACCCTTTCCCAAACAATATTTTAGGATAGTTGAATTTAATGACTGCTGCAGACGACAAAATGGGTTATGATTTAGATCAAATTTGTGTGAAACATAGTACAAAAAATATTGAGGCAAAAGAAGAAAATGCCGATTTAAATATCAGCATTTTCTTCTTTTGCCTCAATATTTTCCCGAACGTTTTCAATAATGGACATCTAAACATGCACTTGTTTGGGAAGCACTGAACTGCAATGAAACTCTTGTCAAATCAGCATTTCAGTTAATAGCTCCACTCTTCAATAAGAGTTTAACCCTTTCCCAAACGACAAAATTTTAGGCAGGTCCAATTCAAAAACTGCTGCAGACAACAAAATGGATGTTAATAAAGATTGAAATTGTGTACGATATAGCCAAGAAAATATTGAGGCAAAAGGAGAAACTGCTTGTAATCAGCAGTTTCTTTTGCCTCATTGTTTTCCAAAATCTTTTCTATTAGGGACACCAAAACCAGGTCTTGTTTGGGAAAGAGCTAATCCATTACCAGACGGCAAAATTCAAGGCTGGTCCGAATTGAAAGATGTTGCAGACAACAATTTAAAGTGAACGAAATTTTACATTAGTTGGTCTTTTTGTGTAGAAAACATTGTAGGAAATAAAGAAATTGCTTGTCACAAGCAATTTCTTTATTTTCCACAATGTTTTCCAAAACATTAAAATTGTGAGGAGTCAAAAAAGTCATTGTGTGGTAATGGATCAACACAAGAATTACCCATTGCATGATAAAGAAGCCCAGCCAATAAATAATCAAGATATCTGGCCAATATAATGGTATTCCATGCATCATAATTCATAAGATACTAAACACTTAAAGTACATAACTTTGCCTTTTTCTGTGACAACAGGCATTGATCAGGCTACCAAGATATTTTTGAAGTTTTTTTTTCAAATCGAGATAACATCATCAATTTCTGTTGGGATAGATGACTGAGAAGTTACATGTGCAATATCGCTAAGTTTAGTATGTTAGGTTGAAAACATTGTGTGATACAAAGAAATTGCTTATCACAAGCAAATTCTTCATTTTTCACAATGTTTCCTCAAATCCTTTTCTTGAGGGGCGTCAAAAGACATATGTGTTTGGGAATGAGTAAAACAAGACTATACAAAATGGGGCATTAAAACTGAAAAGTTGTAACAAAAGTTATTCATCATTTGAATTTATTCATATCATTAAGAAAACATATCTTCAATCATCACAATAAATCTTTAAATACAAAATAAATAAGTTCATCAACATGGAATGATTTTATGCAGAGGCACTCTTTGCAAACAATGTAGAAACACCATAGAGATTCGTTTTAATTAAATAGTAAATAAATATGAGTTACATTTAACATAAAATCAGTTGTGGACGGACTAATGTAAATATGCTAGATTGTTAATGCCAGATGGTAATATTTTAAATTCAAAAATGTTGCAGATGACAATTTCAAGTGAATATAATTTTACTTTTTTGGTAAATTTCTGGATATAAAACATTGTGGGAAATGAAGAAATTGCTTGTCACAAGCAATTTCTTCATTTTCCAAAATGTTTTCCAAAGCCATTATCTTGTAGGGCGTCAAAAGGCATAATAGACCAGCATGTGCCTAGATGTCATCTGATCAGGATCCAAGCTGTCCTCTTACAGTTGCTACAGGCTATGAAGAGGTTAATAGAAAACATCAAATTTTAGGATCTTGATCAGACTGCATGTATAGCCAGATCTGGATCCATGTTGGTCTAAAAAGCCATAAAGGCCCTTTTTCCAGATCCTAACTCAAATATATATGAGCCAGAATTTGGATAATGAAGTCTTTTGAGCCCAACATGGTTTCAGATCAGCCTGCATACACTTGCAGTCTGATCAAGAACCATGTTGTTCTCCAATAATTTCTTTATGACCTGTACTAATTGTAAGAGAGCAAAATTGATCCTGATCAGACTGTACACAAGCACAGACTGATTTTGAAACATGGAAGTTTCAAATGCTATAAGGGACCTTTTCCCTGTAATTCTAAAATACATTATATACTTAAAATAGCTTTGCACTAAATTCTCTGTGTATCAATTCGTGATAAATAATGGACGGAATGTAGATAGCACTATTTCCATGACAGCATTATAAAGCCATAGGAAAATGAACACAGTGTCTTTCATCCTATACTCGTAGACTTTGTCGTGCCTTGTCCAAAATCTCTTTCTTGATTTTCGGGTAATTTGGATGATTTGTAAGGACCTGCAAAATAAAAACATTCTTTTCAATCTTGAAAGAACACACTTGTGCTCTAAGTAGGACAACACATTTACAAGAACAAGTGGGCCATTGGCCCTGAAGCGCTTACCTGAGATAATAACTTTTCTGTATATGATGTAGCTAGCCTCTAAATGCAAGTTTTACTAAGATTTTGACCTAGATACCTATTTCACAACTCAAAGTGTGACCAATATTCAATTTTGTCAGATATAATGCAAACAAAAATTCTGAGTAAGTTCCGGACAATCATTCTGAATCTATTTTAGATTTATTGGGCGAATTTTGGGCCTTCCAGAGTGCACAACCATGAGGTTTTTCTAAGTTTTGACACCATGACCTAGTTATGACCTCAGATGACCCAATTACGAACTTGTCCAAGATTCATCAAAATAGTTATCTTTACCAATTTTCAGAGGGAAAAAAGGTGGTGCAATGGTAACACACTGGACTTGAAACACAGGGGTCACTGGTTCGATCCCCTGCTTTTCCAGTCTTTCAGATGAGACTTTAAACCCCTTCTACATATGACCTTAGCTGTTGAGTGGGATGTAAAACTCCATACAACCCAACCATTTTCAGGTTCATTGGGCAAAAAATAATGCCACTATAGTGCACACAAGGCTTTACTAAGATTTGACCTTGTGACCTAGTTTATGACACAAGATGACCCAATTTGAACTTAACACAGAATTGATCAAGACAACCGTTCATGCCAATTTTCAGGTTTATTGGGCAAAAAATGAGACCTCTAGAGTGCACACAAGGTTTTACTAGGATTTGACTTCACGACCTAGTTTATGACCCAAGATGACCCAATTTCAAACGTAACCGAGAATTGATCACGACAATCATTCTGATTAATTTTCAGGTTGATTGGGCAAAAATTGTGTTCTCTAGAGTGCACACAAGGTTTTATAGTCGTTTGTGCAAACCTCGCGGTACTTTAAACCTCGCGGTAATCAAAAGATTTACCATGGGGCAAAATTGTGTTATCGACGAGAATTATCCTCATGAGCGTTGATTAGCCTGATCTAAATCTTGACAGCTGACAGCAACTAGATGAAAAAAATAACTAAATTGGTTAGCAAAACACATTTTCAGCGACGATACAAAGAAACTGACCTTTTCCAAAATTTGCTAATCCCCTGATATGAAATGGCTGGTGCAATAAATGCGCAAAGTGGAGGATATTTGCTGAATTTTGTGAATAATTTCTGCCTTTTCTGCTTCTGTCAATTGTGGTTTCAAAATGGCAGATGACGCGTCATTGATGACGTCACAGCTCTTCCAAATAAGGGAGTGGAATAAGGAGGCCCAGACAGAAGTTCAGAATGTGTGTCTAAGGTAGACTAAACTTAACAATTTCAAAACAGTTTTTTTCAGACCTCCAAAGTAAAAAATTCTTATCACAAATTGTAGCTTATTCATTTTTTAAACATTTGTAAGTACACATATTTTTTTTTAGATTGTTGAAGGGGCCCAGAAAGGGGTTTTCTTACTGAGAACTATCTAAATATTCTAAAGGTTTTGCATTCAAAGCAATTTTTTCCTGGGATCCATTTTGAACCTTTTTTTCTTTTTCACATTCATTGGATGTTGGAAAAATATTAAAATAAATTATATTATAATCTATATCTGACAAAAATATCCCTGCTGATATTCTGTAGTACACATTGCAGGGCCTCATATGAATACCGCGAGGTTTCCAAAATACCTATTTTTAGTAACTAGGTCAACATGCCTAAAGTCACGTGGCACAGAAATCAATATTATGCAGTACACGAAAAAAATCTCTGAGTAAATAAACTCAAGAGATGTTAATGCAACCATAGAGTAACAGAAATATTGAAAGTAAGGAGTTGTTCTGGAAAAATTTCATTCAGCGATGTTAGTACCGAGAGGTTCGCAAGGCCAATCCTACTAAGATTTGACATCTTGACATAGTTTATAACCCAAGATGACCCAATTTCAAACTTGTCCAAAATTGATTAAGACAATCATTCTGACCAATTTTCAGGTTGATTGGGCAAAAAATGTGGCCTCTAGATTGCACACAAGGTTTTACTAAGAATTGACCTAGTGACCTAGTTTATGACCCAAAATGACCCAATTTCAAACTTGTCCGAGATTTTATCAAGGCAGTCATTCTGAGCAATTTTCAGATTGATTGGACAAAAAATGTGGCCTCTAGGGTGCACACAAGGTTTTACTAAGATTTGACTTAGTGACCTAGTTTATGACCCAAGATGACCCAATTTCAAACTTGTCCGAGAAATTTATCAAGACAATCATTCTGACTAATTTTCAGATTGATTGGACAAAAAATGTGACCTCTAGGGTGCACACAAGGATTTACTAAGATTTGACCTAGTGACCTAGTTTATGACCCAAGATGACCCAATTTCAAACTTGTCCGAGATTTTATCAAGACAATCATTCTGACCAATTTTCAGATTGATTGGACAAAAACTGTGGCCTCTAGAGTGCACACAAGGCAAAGTTTGACGCACGACCCACGACAGACGCCGGACACAGCAGTATCACAATAGCTCACCATGACCACATTCATGCTCAGGTGAGCTAAAAAGCTCAGTGAGAAATGAGGACAAAGAGATTTGCAGAACTGTTCACACCCAAAGGAAATTTGTCAGAAATTAGACAAAGATATAATTAAAGAGAAAATAACTGACAAATACCTAAATTTAAATGAATTTCAAAGGTCACATGCTCAACTAAACATCACGGGAATTCATTGTGCCTGATTGAAACAGTAGTAGTTGTGCACACGAGAAATTGGGTAGTTCTCCAATTCAATAGTGTGATAGGAGTAATATGAATTTCACTTAGGTTTAGGAATTATCCACCCATTTATCCCATTACCAAACGGCAAAATTTTAGGCTGGTCCAAATTCAAAGATGCTGCAGACGACAATTTCAAGTGGATGAAATTTAACATTTATTTGGTCTTTTTACATAGACAAGAGGACCATGATGGTCCTATATCGCTCACCTGAACCAAAATGATATGAGCAACACTTATGTTCAATTCAATTGATATTCATGACTTTAAGACTGAATATGAACTAATGGTCAAAAATGTTGTGAAAATCAAACTCATCCCAGCTCTTATGGTGCCCAACATTGTTTTTTTTTTAAATAATTGTAGATTCTAGAGTGTAAACAAGGTCGAAAACAGCCAAAAATGGCAATTTTATCAAGTTCAAGGGCACATAAGTCTTGTCTTTCTGGTCAAATCAGACTGAAAATCAAACTCATCTGAGATCTTACGGTCTCCAACATTGTGTCCAAGATTTGTCTTGATTGGTCAATAATTGTAGATTCTAGAGTGTAAACAAGGTTGAAAACAGTCAAAAACGGCAATTTTATCAAATCGAGGGCACTTAACTCTCGACTTTCTGATCACATCAGACTGAAAATCATACTCATCCATGATCTTATGCTCGCCAACATTGTGTCTAAGTTTTATTTTGATTGATTAATAATTGTAGATTCTGGAGAGTAAACAAGGTCGAAAAGAGCCGAAAACGGCAATTTTGTCAAATTCAAGGGCACATAACTCTCGACTTTCTGATCAGATCAGACTGAAAATCAAACTCATCCCAGATCTTATGCTCCCCAACATTTTGTCCAAGTTTTGTCTTGATTTATTATTAATTGTAGATTCTAGAGTGTAAACAATGTCAAAAACAGCCAAAAATGGCAATTTTGCCCAATTCAAGGGCGCATAACTCTCATCTTTCTGGTCAGACCTGACTGAAAATCGAACTCATTTGAGATCTTATTCTACCCAACATTGTGTCCAAGTTTTGTCTTGATTGATTAAATAACTGTAGATTCTAGAGTGTAAACAAGGTCGAAAACAGCCGAAAACGGCAATTTTGTCAAATTCAAGGGCGCATAACTCTCGAATTTCTGATCAGATCAGACTGAAAATCAAACTCATCAGAGATGCTCCCCAACATTTTTTCCAACTTTTGTCTTGATTTAGTTAATTGTAATCTAAGGGAAGTAACACTTGACATAACTAAAGACAAGAGGACCCTGAGGGCCCTAAATCGCTCACCTGAGTGATGTTTTATAATCCAAATAACTTTGCATATGTTACGCATTGTGGTCCCAGAGAAGAATTTGGCCATGTAGTTTAGGAGGAGATGTCGTTTACAAAAATTGATGAGTTTTATTACATTTCCCATCTTCTGATGCCACAGCAACCAGAGTTTTTCATGGATTTCAATTCTTTAATCAATTTTTATAAGGGACCACCAAAGGAACATTTCTGCCAAATTTGGTTGATTTTAACCCAGAAGTTAGGGAGGATATGTCTTTTAAAGAAGTTGTTAAGTTTTTGTGAAATTTTCCATTTTCCGATGCCACGGCAACCATAGTTTTTCATGGATTTCAATTCTTTTAGCAATTCTTATAAGGGACTACCCAAGGAACATTTCTGCCAAGTTTGATTGATTTTAACCCAGATGTTACGGAGTAGATGTTGTTTAAAGAAGTTGTTAAGTTTTTGTGAAATTTAGCATTTTCCATTGCCATGGCAACCAGAGTTTTTCATGGATTTCAATTATTTTAGCAATTTTTATAAAGGACCACCCAAGAAACATTTCTGCCAAGTTTGGTTGATTTTGACCCAGAAGTTTAGGAGGAGATGTCGTTTAAAGAAATTGTTGAGATTTTGTGAAATTTCCCATTTTCCGATGCCACGGCAACCAGAGTTTTTCATGGATTTCAATTCTTTTAGCAATTTTTATAAAGGACCACCCAAGGAACATTTCTGCCAAGTTTGGTTGATTTTGACCCAGTAGTTTAGGAGGAAATGTTGTTTAAAGAAATTGTTGAGATTTTGTGAAATTTCCCATTTTCCGATGCCACGGCAACCAGAGTTTTTCATGGATTTCAATTCTTTTAGCAATCTTTATAAAGGACAACCCAAGGAACATTTCTGCCAAGTTTGGTTGATTTTGACCCAGTAGTTTAGGAGGAGATGTCGTTTAAAGAAATTTTTGAGCTTTTGTGAAATTTCCCATTTTCAGATGCCACGGCAACCAGAGTTTTTCATGGATTTCAATTATTTTAGCAATTTTTATAAAGGACCACCCAAGGAATATTTCTGCCAAGTTTGGTTGATTTTGACCCAGTAGTTTAGGAGGAGATGTCGTTTAAAGAAATTGTTGAGATTTTGTGAAATTTCCCATTTTCCGATGCCACGGCAACCAGAGTTTTTCATGGATTTCAATTCTTTTAGCAATTTTTATAAAGGACCACCCAAGGAACATTTCTGCCAAGTTTGGTTGATTTTGACCCAGTAGTTTAGGAGGAGATGTCGTTTAAAGAAATTGTTGACGCCGTGACGGACAGACGGACAGACGGACGCCGGACATTGATAGATCACAATACCTCACCTTGAGCACTTCGTGCTCAGGTGAGCTAAAAAGTAGTGTCAATAGTTACTTCCCTTAGATTAATAGAGTGTAAAGCATCTGAAAATGACAATTTTGTCAAGTTCAAGGGCACGTAACTCTCGACTTTCTGATCGGATCAGACTGAAAATCAAGCTCATCCGAGATGTTATGGTCTCTAATATTATGTCTGAGTTTTGTCTTGATTGATCAATAATTGTAGATGCTAGAGTGTAAACAAACTTCAAAACAGCATTTTTTGACATTCAAGGGCAGATAACTCACCACATTCTGGTCCGATCAGGCCCATAATCGAATTATGGTCCTACTTGTTTTGACCAAGTTTGATCAAGATTGCCTAACTTTTGTGGATGCTAGAGTGTAAACACCCCAAATGTTGACGGATGGATGGACGGACGGACGGACGCCGGACAAAAAGTGACCACAATAACTCACCTCGAGCACTTCGTGCTCAGGTGAGCTAAAAACATTGTGGGAAATGAATGAAGAAATTGCTTGTCACAAGCAATTTCTTCATTTTCCACAATGTTTTCCAAAGTCATTATCTAAAAGGGTGTCAAAAGGCGTCAATGTGTGGTAATGGGATAACAAGCAAATTCGTTGAATTGATATCCCCCGCCGAATATATTTTCATTGTCAATAAAGTAGCGCGGAAACGAATATAAATCTGTATGTATATGGCTTCAACAGAACGAATATCACTCTGTATGTATATGGCTTCAACAGAACGAATATCACTCTGTATGTATATGGCTAAAATAGTCAGGGGCAGTAACACTAAATACAACGGCCGAACCGGGTAACCCCGACGATATGCGCATGTCCTCATTGTAGTAAAGCTGTGTGCCAAGTTTCATTGAAATCCGGTGTATAATTTTCAAGAAATAGCGCGGAATCGAATATCACTGTATGTATATGGCTTAAACAGTCAGGGGCAGTAACTCTAAATTCGGCGGTCGAACCGGGTAACCCCGACGATATGCGCATGTCCTCATTGTAGTTAAGCTGTGTGCCAAGTTTCATTGAAATCCGGTCTATAGTTTTCAAGAAATAGCGCGGAAACGAATATCACTCTGTATGTATATGGCTAAAACAGTCAGGGGCAGTAACTCTAAATTCGACGGTCGAACCGGGTAACCCCGACGATATGCTCATGTCCACTTTGTAGTGAAGCTGTGAGCCAAGTTTCATTGAAATCCGATCTATAGTTTTCAAGAAATAGCGCGGAAACGAATATCACTCTGTATGTATATGGCTTAAACAGTCAGGGGCAGTAACTCTAAATTCGGCGGTCGAACCGGGTAACCCCGACGATATGCGCATGTCCTCATTGTAGTAAAGCTGTGTGCCAAGTTTCATTGAAATCCGGTTTATAGTTTTCAAGAAATAGCGCGGAAACGAATATCACTCTGTATGTATATGGCTAAAACAGTCAGGGGCAGTAACTCTAAATTCGGCGGTGGAACCGAGTAACCCCGACGATATGCGCATGTCCACTTTGTAGTAAAGCTGTGTGCCAAATTTCATCGAAATCCGGTCTACAGTTTTCAAGAAATAGCGCGGAAACGAATATCACTCTGTATGTATATGGCTTAAACAGTCAGGAGCAGTAACTCTGAATTCGACGGCCGAACCGGGTAACCCCGACGATATGCGCATGTCCTCATTGTAGTAAAGCTGTGTGCCAAGTTTCATCGAAATCCGGTCTATAGTTTCCAAGAAATAGCGCGGAAACGAATATCACTGTATGTATATGGCTAAAACAGTCAGGGGCAGTAACTCTAAATTTGGCGGTCGAACCGGATAACCCCGACGATATGCGCATGTCCACTTTGTAGCGAAGCTGTGTGCCAAGTTTCATCGAAATCCGGTCAACAGTTTTCAAGAAATAGCGCGGAAACGAATATCACTCTGTATGTATATGGCTAAAACAGTCAGGGGCAGTAACTCTAAATTCGGCGGTCGAACCGGGTAACCCCGACGATATGCGCATGTCCACTTTGTAGCGAAGCTGTGTGCCAAGTTTCATCGAAATCCGGTCTACAGTTTTCAAGAAATAGCGCGGAAACGAATATCACTCTGTATGTATATGGCTTAAACAGTCAGGGGCAGTAACTCTAAATTCAATGGTCGAACAGGGTAACCCCGACGATATGCGCATGTCCTCTTTGTAGTGAAGCTGTGTGCCAAGTTTCATCGAAATCCGGTCTATAGTTTCCAAGAAATAGCGCGGAAACGAATGTCGGACGGACGGACGGATGGACGGACGGACGGACGGACGGACGGACGGACGGAAGGACGGACGGACGGACATGGCAAAAACAATATCCCCCCCGAAAAATTTTTTCGGCGGGGGATAATTATGGAAGACAAATGTCAGGCAGGACATTATGAGGATTGAATACTGGACCCCCAGGGTTTCCACCTACTTTCAAATCTGGGGGTACAAACCATACTTTTACAGCATCCTTGTACCCCCTCTAGTAGAGACAAAGAAGGCTGCTTGCAAAAACTGGGGGTACAAGATTCATTTTGGGGGGAAAAACCCATTTGGAGGTTTTTGGACACCCTGACCCCTTGATAAGAAGGCCAACTGCGCCATGGCCACGCCTCCATTGATACTGGAATATTATTACTTACATGATGACAAATATCAATAGCGTCTGTCATTCTCTTGGCCTTCAGGTAGTTAAAGGCTAACTTAAACCCTGAAATTAGAAACAAGTATAATCATTATTCTAACATGGTGCATGTATTTGGTCCAGAGGAAGAAAAAGAGGCAAACAAGATGTGTTTGTGAATCGTCAATACCCCCGAAATGGCCATTTTTCTCAAATGTTAAGTTTTTGTGTAAAGGGTTGATAAGGGTTAAATGACATTGAGGAAGGTCAAATTGCATGGAACATATAGATAATATTGAAAGGAAGTTGCATACCAAATTTGAGCTTTGTATGTCAAATACTTTCCAAAAGGCAGATGTTTTAAAAGTATTCAGATAGACAGACGGACAGACAGACGGACATGAGAAAAACAATATGCCCCCGATCTCTTGATACGGGCGCATAAAAAGCAAAGAAATGTCATCCCAGCTCAGCCATGTGACATCATTACAGAATAGTGATTTAATCATATTCATTTTTTCTGAGGAATGCTTGGAATAAAAGTTGAGCTGTGCTTTAAGGTGCCTAAAATGTTATGTTACTGATCTAACAAATTATCTGCTCCAGCAAATGCCCTTATTATGGATTACTCATTGTGCTGCCTAACTCAGGACCATGGTTAAACGAACAACAAACCACTGTGGAACATGGACTACTTCTTAATTCACCTACAAATATTCAGCAATGATCAATATTGAATATTTGACAATAATGATCTTACTCACCAATAACAGGGTTATTTTTCTGTCCATATTTCCATGCATTTTCATAATTTTGTGCAGCATCTTTATACGACTGTTCCTTCTCCATGATATATCCCATATACTCATAGGCTTTACAGCAGGATTTGTTGTGTTGTAGAACTCGCTTCAATAACTCTGTAGCCATATCGTATTTACCAGACTAAAATAAAAACATTCATAATGATAAGTATTTCAAGCCTTTCCCACACATTGACGCCATTTCACACCCCACAAGATAAATGCTTTGGAAAACATTGTGGGAAATGAAGAAATTGCTTGTGACAAGCAATTTCTTCATTTTCCACTATGTTTTGTAACCTAAAAGACCAACAAGAGCCATCTCAGAACAGCAAAGTGTGACTATCAAGAGCTGGATAGTGAAAAATTCTAAGACCGAAAAGGGTAAAAATCTCATTAAATCAAATTTCAGAGTAACAAATCCGTGCCAAGAACTTGATACTATAGTTAGACACAGCATCTTTATACGACTGTTCCTTCTCCATGATATATCCCATGTATTCATAGGCTTTACAGCAGGATTTGTTGTGTTGTAAAACTCGCTTCAATAATTCTGTGGCCATGTCGTATTTACCAGACTAAAATGAAAACATTCATAATGAGAAACATTTAGACGTGGCATCTTTATACGACTGTTCCTTCTCCATGATATATCCCATATACTCGTAGGCTTTACAGCAGGATTTGTTGTGTTGTAGAACTCGCTTCAATAATTCTGTAGCCATGTCGTATTTACCAGACTAAAATGAAAACATTCATAATGATAAAAATTTCAAGCCTTTCCCACACATTGACGCCATTTCACACCCCACAAGATTAATACTTTGGAAAATATTGTGGGAAATGAAAAAATTGCTTGTGACAAGCAATTTCTTCATTTGCCACAATGTTTTCTAGCCTAAAAGACCAACAAGAGCTGTCTCAGGACAGCAAAGTGTGACTATCGAGAGCTTGATAGTGAAAAGTTCTAAGTCTGAAAAGGGTAAAGATCTCATTAAATCAAATTTCAGAGTAACCAATCCTTGCCTAGAGGCTGATATCATAGTTTTGTGCAGCATCTTTATATGACTGTTCCTTCTCCATGATATATCCCATATACTCGTAGGCTTTACAGCAGGATTTGTTGTGTTGTAGAACTCGCTTCAATAATTCTGTGGCCATGTCGTATTTACCGGACTAAAATGAAAACAATCATAATGGTAAGTATTTAGAGAAGCAGTTGGATTACTTTCAGGCACAAGTTTCTTCAACAATGACTTTTCAATAATACTTTTTTTAATAAATCCAAAGTAATAACATAAAGGCCCCAAATTTCAGTAAAACTACCTTCTCAACACCCATTTTGATATTGTTTTTATCACAAAGTGATAGAAATTATCTGCAATTTTTGTAGTGATCACTGTTTAAAGTAGGTGTGGCATCATTTTCGTTGACAGGGAAATGCCAATAGTAATGACAAGAACAAGAGTAAAACAGTTACCATACCTGTATATAGATGTCTGATAACAAAAGCCAGGATTTCTCTAGATCTTCAGCATCCTAAAAGAGATGAAATACATGTTGAAGGGTGGGAACTAAAGTATAGCAAAAAAGTATTTACTAGAATATAAAGTATATGCAGTTATAATTGTTTCGCACCAATCCTCGATGTATCAGCTCATGTTGCCAACATACATGTTAAATGATTGACCTTTTCTGAAAATTCACCAAGACCTTTATTCCCCATTATTCACTGCATTTGGTCATATCACAGTAACTGGAGCATCTAACCATGAATTCCAGAAATCTCTCTCACCAGTACTTAATTTATTATAATACTGAACTTGAGCCTCTAGCTGCTCTCTCACAAAGATGAATTACATTCATTGGCAAGACAAACAGCTTGTGAAATCTCAGAAAGGATATAGGTCAAGCCTGGGTTTGAATCCAAGAATAATCCAAAGTTAACGGCTAAGCTATCTGGGCTAAGCACCTTCAATGTTTGATAACCTACCATCATTGTCCAGTTAGACTTGGCTACTCTCTTCAGCTGATTTCTAGCTCTGGGTGTCTGTTTTAATACCATGTACGCAGCTGCCATACCATATAGAGCACACACATTCTCTCGCGCCTAAAATTAGATTTTTCTTCTTTTTTAAGCCAGTACCACACAGAAAAAAAATTAGACTGGTCTAAATTCAAAGTGGTACACGACAATTTCAGATGAATGAATTTTCTTATATTTTTAAGTCTTTCTCTGTAGAAAAGATAGTGGAAAATTAAGAAATTGCTTGTCACAAGCAATATCTTAATTTTCCATAATAATTTCTTACAAAGCATCTATCATGTGTGGTGTTAAACAGTGTCTTTATGCAGGAGTGGGTTATGGTAATTATTCAAAAGACTGCATACAGATACTACCCAATTTCATTGCCTAGTTGGTTGATCAAAATTAATTTGCACTTGGAATGAGCCTGAAAAAAAATTTCAGACTTACTGTTTTCAAAGTACACTAGTAGCGAAAAAGAGAGTTAATTTTCTACCTTAATGAATTGTTTATGTATGTAACTTTCATTTTGTTATGAACCATTTGGATATATTTTATTGTTGATAAAAGAACATTAGCAAAATATAATAAACTACATTTCTTAATCATTCAATTATATTGGAGTACTGAGAGTCTGATCTTCATCATAAATACCTCATCTGAAGCCATCTCCATGAAAGAATTGAGAGCCTTTTCAACATTTTGTTTCTGTTTTGTAGCTATAAGCGCCATATTTTCTAAATATTTAGGTCTGGAATCACCAGGCTTGTGTTTTAGATCCTACAAGATACAAAACATACAAGGCATTACAACTGAATCAATGTGAACAATAATTAGCCCATGACTAGAACAAGAAATTTTACGACGAATTTGTCTTGGCAAAGGAAATACATGAAGTTTAACAAAAAGCCCCCCCCCTTTCAATTTAGACCATTCATTCTTAAATTTTGTGATCTAATCAGGGATTCAGTTGACAATAATTTGTAATTGTCTTGCTTACCACATGTAGGTTATTTTGTTGGATGAAGTTTGCCAATTATTTTTTTCCTGCTGTATTTTTACTTTTTACAATATTTTTTCATGGATGAACATAACAAATGTCATTTCATACAGCAGCACTGCCTAAATATCAAGTAGGAACCACAAGCTAACAATACAGTTTATAAATTATTCATTGGTAAGAGAAAATGATGCATGTCAAGGTGACTTTTGCCAAATGTCAGTCAACTAAACTGAGCTTCAGATCCAAACAAAAAGTCAGATACCTTGAGCAATTTCTCTGCAGTCCTCACAGCCATTTGTTCACTGTCAGACTTCTCACGATCTGGTGCCATCCTGAATTACATAATTGATAATGAGTGGATTGTCTATTAGACAGAAACTTTATTGTAATGTGTTCTTAGACAAAGACTGGTCTCTGACTTTCAAAGAAATTTTTGAGTATGAGAAGATATACGAGAACTTGCAGATAAAACCTTAACCAAAACAATAAACTAATATCTATGTTCGAGTGACTGAAATAGCTATCCTAATCATCAAGTGATCAAACTTAAAACTTAACATTTACCCTACATGAACATTTGTTCACATGGCATATCTATTATTTACATAACCCTAGCAATTATGCCACAGGATTTTGATAGCTGTCAAAAATGTTGAAGATATGAACCAAAAAATATGCATGGGCACATACACATTGAAGTATAATTTGTCAGCTATATTTTCTTCTCAAATACAAGAGAGGTAAACAAAGACACTTACGTTCCCTCCCCCTCCACACTCTCAAACACCTCCCCTCCTATAGTCTCACTGTCAGGGTTTAGACAGATTTCTATCATACAGTAGGTGGCCAGTGTACCCCAGTCTGAATCTTTACGAGCCATGTTGAACAACTTCAGGGCTGATGTAGGGTTACCGGAATACCTGCACAGAAAACAAAACAATAATCAATATGAAACAAGTATCTGGTGTTGTATGCAACACATAAAGTCCCCTACCGGCTTCACATTGACTCAATATGGTAATCAATAATAGATTAAGATGAACAAGTCATCAAAATAATTGTCAAACATATGAAATGTTATGCCCAACTGGAGGTGATTAATACTGCTGCATCACCACCCTGACTAACATGGCTTATAATTTTTTTTACATTTTAAAACAGGTTTCATCAAGTAAGCTTGCTTAGTTATTAAGTTATAACAGGATCCATTTTTTGCCATATTTTCACTATTTCTGTTACCATAGCAACCGCACTTTTCGTCAAAGAACAAAGATAAAATGATGTGCATAATCTACACATTGCCATCTAGTCATATACCAAGTGTTATCAAATTAGCTTGCTTACTTATTAACTTATCACAGGATCCATTATTTTTTGTCATATTTTCACTATTTCCGTAACCATAGCAACAACAATTTTAGTCTAAAAACAAAAATAAAATGATGTGCATAATCTACACATTGCCATATAGTCATATACCAAGTCTCATCAAACTAGCTTGCTTAGTTATTATCTTATCGCAGGATCCCATTTTTGGCCATATTTTCACTATTTCTGTAACCATAGCAACCTCAATTTAAGTCGAAAAACAAAAATAAAATGATGTGCATAATCTACACATTGCCATCTAGTCATATACCAACTTTCATCAAAAACGCTTGCTTAGTTATTAAGTTATCGCGGGATCCAGATTTGAGCGGACAGACGGACGGACGGACAGACGGACGGACGGACAGACGGACGGACGGACGGACGGACGGACAGACGGAGGGCAAACCTATAGTCCCCTCCGGTGTGAACACCGGTAGGGGACTAATTAAGCAACACAATATCTTATTAAACTTTTACAAATTGAGAGTGTACACAAACGGCTAAAGGCCATGTCACAGTCGAAAACACATGAATTGCTCACAAATCACGCACAAATTAGGTTTGTGCTTGTTTGTCAAGAAATTGAGGGTACAAATAAGTTAAGGAACACATAAGAATCACACATGAAATATGTATGAATTACTTGCAATCACTAACAAAACCACTGACATTTCTCCCATGTCAAAACATACTAGCAAATTAGTATTAAATGTGCGTCAGTGGAATTAATATGATATATGTACGGTTCATATATGAAATAACATAAATAGATGGGCTATGCTCCCCAAATAAATTTTTTGGGGGGCATAAAAAATTTGCACAGACAGACCAGAACCAATGCTTTTCTAATCACAAGTGATCCCACCCTTTATTTCAAATGACATCCACATATATTATGATTTCATAAGTAATTCAAACACTATCTTACCATTCATGTAGACCTTTACAATAGTTGAATCCAGCCTCCACTTTAGCCCTGGGTGAAGCGTTTTCAGCCTGCTCTAAAAACTTGGGTACATCTTCTAACTTTCCTGCTCTTCTCATGAGATCAACAAGTCTGGCTAGGGCTTCATAGTTATCTGGGGTAAATAAAGTAATACAGCCTTTAACCCTTTTCCAAACAAGACCTGGTTTAGGGTTAGGGTATGGCTTTGGAAAATATTGAGAGAAAAGAAGAAATGGCTGATAATCAGCCATTTCATCTTTTCTCTAAATATTTTCTATGATATATCATGCATATTCTGTACTTTTGATATCAATTATTTTGTAATCTGTAACACCTTCCAAATTGGAGCAGTCTAAAATTGTGTTGTTTTGGGAAGGATTTATAGTCATCTGGGCCCAATTGTTCAAATTTTGGTTAGCTCTAACCAAGTGGTTAAATACCTGTTTTGGTTAGATTTCCTTATAACTACACAAGCAGTTTTAACCAAAACAGGTATTCAACCGTTTAGTTAGTGCTAACAAATGTTCATACAACCGGGTTATGCTGTCTCACCCTTATTCTACAATATTTTCTTGATAAGTTCAATGTAACAAGTGTAAAGAATTCAAGTCGACATAGATTTTTTTTTGAGAAACACAATTGTTTAAAAAGATTTCCAATTAAAGTTGGTAGTAGAATTGATCCATTGAATGGGGTTTAATACAAATTATTGCCTAAAATGTGTGTTTTCAGTCTGTTATTGGCATTGTATAACCAGCAGAAACCGGGCGGATATCCAGAGAAATCATGCATTAATCGGCAGATTCACGTGCGATATCGGACCGGTTTTGCACTCAAATATCCTCGATCGGGGATTTGTTGTGAGTGCTTCAGAAAATTGAAAATAAAGCCGAAATTTTGTCATTTCCCTTTTCCGCGATGTAAATTCTTGTAAGACCCCATTTCTAGTTTACATCGCAATAAATAGTAAACTAGGTCTCCCAGTGTAACCATTTCTGATGACGTAATGTAGTGACGTAGGTTTAATTCTTGGAATCAAAAAGTAAACAAACGGGCAGCTGACAGATTTTAAACTAAAAGTGGATTTCGTGGACATGGAAGGATAGAAATTAGAATTGAGTGGTTGTGGTCTAGGTCAAATATGGTGGTAAGCCTATGTGTTTCTTGTTCTTCTTTTAGTTACTGCAATTTTTCCTTTACAACTTTGTTTTTATTGAAATGAACGAATGTCTGAAACGAACCAGACGGTCCAGAGAACTACCTCGGAAATTCCGACCTTTTAATTTATTACTCGCACTGAAATGAATGTCAGAATATCCAGAGTATGTTTCCAAAAGAAAACTAAGTCGAATATTGTTACGATTTCGCCAACCCAAATGACGATTATGTCTGTAAAAATGCGATGAAACTTGACTACATAGCTACACGATGAAAATCTAACGGCCCGTCTAGTGGATATCGTGCTTACTGGATATATGTCCAGTCGAATGCCGGAAAACTCTGGTATCTGTCGGTGTAAATGTGGCTAAATTTTCACAAAGTTTTTTTGTTATTCGTCTTATTTTATTACCTTTCTTTGCAAATTATTCATATTTTATGCAATAATAGCGTCAATTCACGTTTTTTCGGTCGTTAACATTCTCAGAGGCCCACAAAATGGGTTATCGCCTTCGACCTGCGGTCTCAGGCGATAACGCATTTTTTGGGCCTCTGAGAATGTTAACGACCTCAAAAACGTGAATTAACCCTATATTCAGTTCAAAAATTGATTCCTGTTGTTTCTCTAACCAGTACTACCACAACATCATTTTTGAGCCCCCAACTGTTTAAAATAATGTTTATCATTATTGACCTATTGTTGGGGGACAAACACCAGAAAGGATTTTTTGGAAGAAGCATATTCTTCAAAGTGGTCTTGACTTTGACTAAAGACCTTGACCTTTTTGTCAAAGACTGATCCTTTGTTTCCAGCCTACCTGCTTTCATCTGCAGGAGTTGTTGAAAATGGAACATGGCTGAATCATACTCATTCTTCCTGAACATCAAATCTGCAAGCATCTGTACACAGAAAAAAAATAAATGAGGCACATATCATTTTAAATTACTTTTGAAGTCATTTAGAATAAATCTACAAACATTGACAATCCCTAGTATATCTTTTTGAACACATAAACAAAGTTTCAGCAAAGCAAACAGTATTTTCCTGGGAGGCTACTGTTGTTTAGCCTTGATATCATCTGAAAGCTGATTAAAAATGAAATCAGTTTGCTTTAAACTAAGTTGTCTCATGATATGAATTTCCTATCATTTCACTTACAAAGCCTTTTTCAAATATTTATAATAAAGACCTATATTTTTTACAATGTTTTGATAATTTCCTTACAATAGTGGCTGCATCATTTTCCTTGTCACTTTTCAGCAGCGTCATCAACTGATGTTGACAAGCATCCAAATCTTGTGTGGTTAAATATAGCCCAGCTACATCCAACATGATCTGTAATATAATTACATCATGTATAGTCCAGTAACAATATTAAGGCACATGTTTACAAATTACCTTTGTTAACAAGAGGAAAGCTGTCTTAGATTTCAAAATTTCAAAATAATTTTGCATGTGCTGGTTTCAATCTTGCAGGTGTGGGACACCTGCAAGACTGAAACCATCATATGCAAAATTAAAGCACATTGTGTTGTTACATAGGTAAATCATGTAAACATGTGCCATAATGCCATAACTGGACTATATATCAAACCAAATACTTTCTACCAAAGTTATTGTAATCACTGTGGGCTTATTCCATATGACACCTTTGCACATGGGGATATCAAAAAGTTTTGAGCTTCAAGTATTTACCCCATTCAGATAGTATTATACTTAACACATTTATTTACAGCAAAATTTCAAATGCAGACTGAATGTATGATCATATTACTGTTGTTATGGCATTTTTTAATGTTACTGATGAAAAGTTAACCGGTATAACCCACTTTACCGTTTGCATAAATACTAAAGTAAGTACTATTTACCTTAGCATCACTCTCATTATAGACAAGTGCCTCTTTATACATGGTGATAGCTTTGTCAAAATCTCTCTGGTTTGTGGCATGTTCTGCCATCTGTCGGCAAATACTGAAACAACACAAGCATTCAAATAATATATAATATACAGTCTATAGAAAACAGACAATCTCTATTCCATGGCCTGTACATTTTTGACCTTTTTCATTTATATTGAATATTTGTCTAATAACAAGCATTTTTCATTTTGAGTCAAATTCATTTTGTTGTCTTCACCATCATTCAAATAGGAACAATAAAATTTTGTAGACTGGGAAGGGTTTAATGAATTTCAGTTTACAAAACAATGCACCATTTATAACCTCTATAAGTTATAACTTACTCAGCAGCCAGCTGTTTCTGGGCTACAACTGCGTCAGGCTGCTCAAGTTGTACTCTCTTCAATACTCTGAAACAGTAAATTGTTTTTTACTAAAACACTCAATGACCTTAAGCATATCAACTAGAAAATGATATATGAATGCAATTCGACAATAAAAATCAGTGTTACTGCAAAGAAATATTTCCCTGAAAACAGAGGCGAAATTTGCATTCACATGCATTTTTTGTTAGAATCTATGTATTTCATGAGTGTTTTGCCAGAAAGAACCTACAAAATCTGAATCTACAAAAATCTATAAAATGTTTTACCAAGAACCAACATATACGCAAAAGGAAATAGAAATATAGAACATATTTTGATACACACCTAGCTTGCATTTCCCTGGCTTTGGTCAGTGATAATATAGCATCTTCTAGCCGGTCACTTTTCTGGTAGACTTTAGCTAGTAATGTCATATACTTGGTATGGTCCATCATTATGTCTAGTTCACCATCTAGAAAGGCAGAAAAGTAAGAACTCTTTTGGCTTTGTATTTGGTTTAAACTATTTAAGGTTAACAAGTTTTTTTCTCGAATACAATTCATTTCAAGTCGGCAAACAAGTGACTTTCCATTATGACTGACATTTAAGAGTACAGAAGTAACATGAACTGTTGCCGTGCCGACTAATACCCCAACTGGTGTGAGTCACAAATTCAAAGTCAAATTATCTGTGCTGCACGCAAATCTCCATTTCAACTTTATTATTTGTGTAAATTTTCATCAAAATCAACCCAGCCGTTGAGAGGAGTTGCACTGATGAGAAATGTGGACAAACAGACAGGGTGATTCCTATATACCACCTTTGTTTGCAGGGTATAAATATTGTAATTGGCACAATAAACATTGTGGCTAATTTTTTTAACTTGTGAGCAGCATTTTGATAGATATACTTCTTACTAATTCAACCTCATGTTACCCAAAAACTTAAGCATATGTAAACAGCAACATTTACTTACTTTGTTCTTCACCCAGAGCTACTTTCAGTGCTTTTTCAGCTTTATCATACTGTCTCAGTTTTAGTAAAAGTTCTGCCAGGTCATATCTATAAAAGTACACAATTGGTTTGTCATAAGAGCTCTAAGTATCCATCTTAACAAACAAGAGCTGTCATAGACGGATTATGCTCCCCGAATAAGCGTTTGTCACAAAATAAAAATTATCATACATTAAGCCCCCTTTTCCCATGACAGAATTTTTGTACAGACATTATTTATAGGATATGGTCTTGAACATCTCATTTATCACAAGAGTACAAAATT
This sequence comes from Fragum sueziense, assembly GCA_963680895.1. NCBI lineage: Eukaryota > Metazoa > Mollusca > Bivalvia > Cardiida > Cardiidae > Fragum > Fragum sueziense. Next base: position 15,455,624 of record OY804600.1, on the reverse strand, counting down.
TCATAAAATTCTGCCCATTGGATGAAGAGAAATTGGAGAGAATCTAATTTTTACATCAAGGCCCCTTTTTCCATGACGCAGCCTCAAATCAACAAACGGAGATATCTATCAATAGGGATTATGCCTGGGAGTTCACATGTTAAGTTTCGTTGAATTTGATCCAAGGGTTGCTGAGATATGGCTGTGGACGGACAGCCGGACGGACGGACAGCCGAACAGACGGACGGACAGCATGGCGACTATAAGCTCCCCCGAAAATTTTCGGGGAGCATAAAAATCCTTCAACTACAAGAATGCACAGTTGTTGTTTTGGTTTACCTTTAAGAAGGACAGGTAAAACTATCAATGAGCTGTTTCTATAAATAGTCACATGCAGTGTTTCAGCCAGGATTTTTCCAAAGGGGGCCAATTGGCCCCCTCTCTTCCTAAATAGGGGCCAGACCACTTTTACAGGGGGGGGTCAGTTCTTATATATTTCACAATAGATCTAGATCTCCTATAGCTGTTCCCCTGTCAAAATTCAGTCATGGTTATTCACGTTTCCACGCTTTTTGGGACGAGTAAGCGTATATTCTTTTTGATCGACCAAATATTCGGCGACTTACTAAATTCTTCTTAGACCTCTTGATAATGATGATCTCCGATGGTGGTCGTCTTCGCTACTTTGCTTGGGCTAGAAGTTGAATGATCGCTAAAATTCTGATCTTGGTCCTGATTAGGAAGAGTAAAAAATCTGTTTTGCAATTTAAACAAGACGATTTATTTTTCTAAACACCTTGTAAAAAGCAGGTTTCCGGCTTCACTAAACTAATTAACCACAAATGCAGATAATCCGAGAACCGGACGTAGACTGGTTTAGTGAATGGCATTAAACTCGCGAAAAGAATATCGATTTTTACTACCGCACTATAACCAGTCAATATAATTATCGTCCAATTATGTTTTGCACCTATCCGCCCCAATATCTTTCGTATCCTGGCGCGTTCATCTATGCAAAAATCGAATTTAGGGGGCCAGAAAAGATTTCTTGCGCCAATCCTGGCGTGCCACAAAGAGAAACACGCGGGAAATATTGTTTTTCTGCGGGAATCCCGCAATGGCGCGTCCTGGCTGAAACACTGCACATGTATCTAACTGCTTCTAGACCCTCATTAGTAAAAGAATTTGAATTGTTTATATTTGGCCGCTTCCATGGCCTAGTGGTTAGGGCGTCTGCCTTGGAAGCGGGAGGTCGAAGGTTTGAATCCCGTGGAAGTCGGCCTGCCGGATTAGAACTGATGCAACCAGTTGGTTAGCCGGCAGCTATTTACTAATGGTTATCATAGACCCATCTCTGCAAGACACCCGGAATCATGAGTGGGGAATCGGGAGGTACTGCTTATTGAGAAAGAGAGTGTCTCATAAGCCAAAACTGGCTGGCCCTTTTAATAGGGGTGACACTTTAATAAACCTTCATAGTTAAAGATTTTGAATTGTTAATACTTGGACCAATGTGCGAAAATAAATACATGTACAGAACTAAGGCTACAATGCACAATCATGAAGAGTAAGAAAGTCTTACCTCAAGAAACTCTGACCACCAGATTTTAGAGCAGCTTCATAGTAGTTAATAGCCTGCAAAATGTTTAAAAATATTAAGGTTATAACCATTGTCAAGCAAAATAGAACAAAAAACATTTTCAACTAGTTTGAAAAAGAAAACACAGAATCTTTAATGTATATAGCAATAGCATCTTGAAATTCTACCTGCAAATCAAGTGAAGAGATTCTAAGATAAATCCTTGGCAATAGAGATTGATCATGGCATTTGTGATAGCTCGCTTTTTTATCATGTCAATTGGTGAAGTTTCCAGACAGAGGAATCAATAAATATGTGACCCGTCGCGCTAAAAGGGACCTTATAGGAAGTGTAAAAAATATCGACCTAGTCAGTCTGCGCAGTCCGCACAGCCAGACTAGGGCCGACACTTTTCACTTTTATGTAACTTTCTAATTCCGGAATCTTTTCCCTATGTTACTATATGTTCATTTTTCGCATACCGGATTTGGTTGACCTGTGCTGAGTCTGACAACTTTGGCAAAAGTTGGATTTTTGTAGTTCAGATAAGGTCCCTTTTAGCGTGACGGGTCACATATTATTGTAAGAAAAACCTGTTTTATAATTGATTTATAATGGAAACCCTAAATTTAATGACAAGTATTCACAATGGATATACTAAATAAATAAAGAATGACTTACTTTAGCATAATTGTGAGTTTTCACCAATGCCTGCCCTATTTTACTGGCCAGTGATGCATCTTTAGGGTTCTTCTTCAATGCTGTTTCATATACCTCTATAGCTTTCTCTGGCTGAAATACAAACACACCTAATTCAACCCTTTCCCAAACGACAAAATTTTAGGGTGGTCTAATTTGAAAGCTGCTTTAGAAGACAAAATGAGTGTTGCTAAAGAAAGGAATTATGTACAAAACAGCTCAGAAAATATTGAGGCAAAAGGAGAAAGTGCTGATTATCAGCACTTTCTTCTTTTGCCTCAATGTTTTCCCACGGATTTTCTATTAGGGACATCAAAACTAGGTCTTGTTTGGTGAAGGGTTAATTGATTGATTGATATTCAATGCCTGTTTTAACTGCTATGATCATATCATATGGCGGTGGTTGGAGCACCTAGCCAAAGACTCCTGTCATTTCACATACCAGTACTACCACAACATCCTGACTGAGCCTCAAGCTGCTCCATGGGTAATTTGCCGCAGCTTAGGATAGAACCCTGGACTCATGAGCGAGAGTCTGATGTGCTACCAACTGCACTATGCCGCAGCCAACAAGAATTTGGAAAAGAGCCCCACTAAGCATGCCTCCTCTAGCAACTCTATACACGTAATTAGTTGAATAGGGTTCAACGATGCATGCAAAACTTATGTTAAAATGCAGAAAACACAAAATCCATTCCAAGCCGCCTGCCGCTCATCAAATTGTGAGAAACATATAATAGTAAATATACAGGGGACCAGGGCTTGCAGAACTATCTGTTGGCAATTGCAATAGTTTTTGTCAAAACAATAAAATTTGCAAAGTATTTCTTTCAATTCAACATAGAATGAGACTGCTCTCTCAAAATGGCAAAATTATACACTTTACAAAATTCAAAGATGTTGCAGATGACTATTTCAAGTGAACGGAATTTCGCATTTTATGGTCTTAAATGGTAGAAAGCATTGTGGAAAATGAAGAAATTGCTTGCGACAAGCAATTTCTTCAAATTTTCACAATGTTTCCCAAGCCATTATCATGTGGGTTGTTAAAAGGGATCATATGCGGGAATAGGTTAATGGAATAAAAGTTTCATGATAGAACAATCAGAGTTTGGACAAAAGAAGTTTTCAAAGACATACCTCTTGTATACTCATATAGGCATCACCTAACAGCAGACATGTATGTGGACTGGGATGCTTGTCTACCAACTCCCTGTAATACAAATCTCAAGTTGTGAACATATATTTTCCACAAGAGCTTCGCAAAGCGGCCCGTATACGCCTGAGAGGGGCTTGTCGGTAAAATTTGCCATTCTTTTAAATTCAAGGGCGGATAATTTAAGAACGAAGAGTTAACTGAATTCTGTAAGTGGTGTGCACAACTAGACACCATGGAGATTCATTGTGGCAAGTTTGATCAAATTCGGATCAAAACTGTAGGAGGAGTTGCGCACACAAGAAATTGCTAACGGATGGACAGACAGACGGACGGACAGACATACGGACGACCGGGGGCCATAACATAATATGACCCTTCAGGCGTATAATAAGCATGATCTTGAAATCTGGCAGTGTTTTATGAAAAATACATCACACATGGCAAGTGTTAAAAAATAATTTTCTCAAACAATGCATTGAATGATATAGAATCTGATTTAAATCTGATGTTAACTTTACAGTTACATTGGACGAGCATCGATTAGGGGAAATCTTCAATGACCCTTTCTTCGGATCTATCATACATACAAGATCCCAAAGCCATGAAAACCAAACAATAGGTAATGAGGACATAAGATTTTAGTGCAGAACAAAGTGTTTGCCATGGAAAGCCATATATACCAAGAGATTTGATTTGTTAGTTTTTAAATAAAGATATAGGATTTTCAAGTGTCATTGAAGATGACCCCTAATTGGTGCTTGTCAAATTTGCAAAGTTTACATCAGATTTTAATCAGATTGATTTTGAAAGCATTTAATGAAACAAGAGGACCATGATGGTCCTATATCGCTCACCTGAACCAAAATGATATGAGCAACATTTTTGTTCAATTCAGTTGATATTTATGACTTTAAGACTGAAAACGAACTTATGATCATTAACATTGTGAAAATCAAACTCATCCGAGATGTAACGGTGCCCAACATTGTGTCAAAGTTTTGCTTTGAATGATAAATAATTGTAGATTCTAGAGTATAAACAAGGTCGATAACCGCCGAAAACAGCATTTTATCAAATTCAAGGGCACATAACTCTCGACTTTCTGATCAGATCCATTTGAAAATCCAACTCATCCAAGATCTTATGGTCCCCAAGAATGTGTCCAAAATTTGTCTTGATTGGTCAATAATTGTAGATTCTAGAGTGTAAACAAGGTCGAAAACAGCCAAAAACAGCAATTTTGTCAAATTCAAGGGCACGCAACTCTCGATTTTCTGATCAGATCAGACTGGAAATCATCCTGAACAGAGATCTTATAGTCTCCAACATTGTGTCCAAGCTTTGTCTTGATTGATTGATAATTGTAGATTCTAGAGTGTAAACAAGGTCGAAAACAGCCAAAAATGGCAATATCGTCAAATTCAGGGGCACATAACTTTGGACTTTCAGATCAGATCAAACTGAAAATCAAGCTCATCCGAGATCTTATGGTCCCCAACATTGTGTCCAAGTTTTGTTTTCATTGATTGACTAGAAGACCTGAAGGTCTTGAGTCGCTCCACAGGCCTGAATTTCATGTAATATTTAATCCAAGTTTTGATTAGATTGTTTAGATTGTTCAATGCTTGTGTTTCATAGAACAAAAAGAAAGTCACAAAACTGGATTGTTCAAAATATTTGGTTCTTGAAAAAAAAGAAAGTAAAACTATATGTTTGCAATTTGAGAAAGGGTAAAAGGAAATGGTAGAACATTCCAGCTTAGGATGATATTAGCAATTAAAATTGTCCATCTTCCAAACAGATCTAAGTTAACAGACCATTGATCACTCCAAAATATTTCATATTTCTAAAAATAGATTTTGAACTAAAAATAGATTTGGGGAAATACCATATTCCAAAATTAATGCAAATGGCTGATGAAACCTGGATTTCTTGTAATATCAAGTCCAAGTTTTGACTAAAATTTTCAATACTTGTTGCTCTTAAAGCAATTACAAAGTAACTAGAAAGCTGAAAATACATTCATATACGATCAATTGGTTACCAAGCTTTGTCTTTATTAGAGTTAGAGTGAAAAAAAGTCACAATTGATTCGGTCAGCACAATCCCTTCAGCCAATCAAAAACGTCGTCAGTCATACAGCGCGCACCTGCACTCATTCGGTGGAGGTGAAAGCTTCGGTCTTTTTCCTTAAAGTATTACCAACTTTCAGCATTAATATCTCGAGGACTACGTCCGATTATTAAAAATGCATTGGTAGTTAGAAAGTTTAAATCACATTCTTTAAAAAAAGAGTTTTGTTTATGAATTTTAACGCTGGATTTTTTAAATATCCTGCCTCAAAAATGGTGTCCCGTAACGATAAAGACCGAGGTAGTACCCTCGATGAAAAAATGAAAGCGAGGCTATGACGTCATGCCGACTGATTCTATTAGCAATTTTGTCAAATTGAAAGGCATATAACTGAGGATTTTATATTCTTATCTAGCTAAGAATCACACTAAAGCAAGATCTTAACTTCACCTACATCTTGTTTAAGTTTTGACCTGATTGTTCAATATTTGTGGATGTAAAGTTTGTAAAATCAAAGTCGAAAACAGCAATTTTGTCAAATTCAAGGGCAGATAAATCATGATTTAAGATTCCTATGAAGCTGAAAATTACACACATGCAAGATCTTATGGCCAGTAAGATTACATGAAAGTTTTGTGTTGATTGGTGGATATTTATGGTTGTTTGAGTAAAAATAAGGTCAAAAATGGTAATTTTGCCAATTTCAAGGGCACATAACTCAAGACGTAATATTCAGATCAAGCTGAAAATTGCACTCAAGCAAGATCTTATCAGCACCAACATTCTGACAAAGTTTTGTCTTGATTGATAAATATTTGTAGTGGCTAGAGTGAAAACAAAGTCAAAACAACCATTTTTAATTCAAGGGCAGATAACTCCAGACTTTCTGGTTCAATCAGAATAAATTTTAAGAATCTGATAGAGGACCACCTAGGGATCATTCCTGTGAAGTTTGATTGAAATCCATCAAGTACTTTCTGAGAAGAAGATTTTTAAAGAAAAAGTTGACGACCGGACGGACGCACGGACGCACGCAAGCACGACGGACACAGCGCCATGACAATAGCCCGCTGGCCTGATGGCCAGTGGAGCTAATAATTGTAGATTCTAGAGTGTAAACAAGGTCGAAAACAGCCGAAAATGGCAATTTTCAAGGGCACGTAACTCTTGACTTTCTCATCAGATCAAATAGAAAATCGAACTCATCCGAGATGTTATGGTCCCCAACATTGTGTCCAAGTTTTGTATTGATTGATATATAATTGTAGATTCTAGAGTGTAAACAAGGTCGAAAACAGCCAAAAATGACAATTTTGTCAAATTCAAGGGCACGTAACTCTGGACTTTCTGATCAGATCAGACTGAAAATCGAACTCATCCAAGATCTTATGGTCCCAAACATTATGTCTTAGTTTTGTCTTGATTGATCAATAATTGTAGATTCTAAAGTGTTAACAAGGTCAAAACCAGCCGAATATGGCAATTTTGTCAAATTCAAGGGCACATAACTCTGGACTTTCTGATCAGATCATACTGAAAACCAAACTCATCCGAGATCTTATGGTCACCAACATTGTCTCCAAGTTTTGTTTTGATTGATCAATAATTGTAAATACTAGAATGTAAACAAAGTCAAAAACGGCTTTTTTGGACATTCAAGGGCAGATAACTCAGCACATTCTGGTCCGATCTGGCCCAAAATCGAACTCATCCGAGAACTTATGATCATACTTGTTTTGACTAAGTTTGATCAAGATTGATTAATATTTGTGGATGCTAGAGCGTAAACACCAAATTGTGGACGGACAGACGGACGGACGGACAGACGGACGACGGACAAAAAGCGATCACAATAGCTCACCTTGAGCACTTTGTGCTCAGGTGAGCTAATAAAAAATTATTGAGAAACTATTTGTTTGATCCCTAGCTTGAATCATTCTAGCAAACTAATCAGTTTTTACTTACTTGGTTTTAGTTTTCATAAATTTTAATACAGAGAATAACTAGAGCAAAAGGAGTGAACATTCTCCCAATTACCTGTAACAGCTAGCATAAAGCCTTTTGTCTTTTCTATGGTGTAGATAAATGTCCGCCATTTTCTCCCTGGCTTGTACAAAGTACGGCTGGCTAGGTTGAATATTGCGCAACATTGTGAGGGCAGCTTCCACGTCCCCTCGTGATATAGACAAGTCAGCATTGGCTATAGTGATTCTGACCTCTTCTGGTGTACCATGGAAATCATTAATGGCATCCTGCATTATTTTGGCTGCTTCATGCTGTGAATGGATAGAAAGGACAAATTGAATATTAACCATTGTCATGCTAAATTAAAAGAAGCAGGCAGTATAGAATAAGGCCAGACTGCACTTATGTGCAGGCTGGTCTTGTTCTGTTCTGTCTGCCTAAGCGACAGGAATGTTCTGGGATCAGCATGACAAGGGTAAAACTGTTTATCTGGATTCTGACTGATTCTAGTGTCCCATGGAAATCATTGATAGCATCCTGCATGATTTTGGCTGCTTCATGCTGTGAAAGGATTAAGAATATATTAAATATTCTATCAGAATTCTGATTTTTGACCTCTTCTTATTAATGATTCCTGCATTATATTGGTTGCTTAATGAGATTTAAGCATTGGCAGGCATACACAGACCATAGTCAAACAATTATTGCAAATTCTTGATTGTCAAAGATACATACAATTACATGTAACATTGACTAAGATAATTCTGACTTTTTCTGCTGAAATGGACACTCCGTTTTCATGAATATTATGACTGCCATTAGTCTACAATGAAACATTTTAAGAAATACATCACAATAACAAGCCTTTTCATGAGTAATAAACAGCCAACACAGAAACCATGTACATACAATGTAAGTTTAACTGCAAAGACGTTTTACCCACCTGATTTCCCACTAGCCTATGAGCCTCAGCTAACTCTAGATACACTGACACCCTGTCATTAACTGATATGTCTGCTTTAACTGGTCTTCTAGATGCAGACGAAGCTCTGGTACCTGAAAATCAGTTCTTAAATTAACTCATTACCAGGTGGCAAAATTCAAAGATATTACAGAGGACAATTTCAAGTGAATGAGATGTTACATTTTTGGTCTTTTTAGGTAGAAAAAATTGTGGGAAATGCAATTTCTTATATTTTCCAGATGTTTTCAGAACCCTTTTCTTGAAAATTGTCAAAAGTGTCATTATATGGGAACGGGTTTACCAAATTGCCATGAAGCAAACATGTTTTAACACACTGGGGAAAAATAAAACTTTGGACAATACGAGGTAAACATTCCCAAATCATGTATTCTATTTTTCTTGACACGAAATCGTCTCATACAGACATACTTATGTAGTTGTCTGCTACAGGTATTAATCTGAAAATGTTTAGAATTTATTTTTGAGTAACTTATAAAACAAATTTTGAAATGGTATAAACCTGGTTTGTTATAAATTTCTTTACGGCAAAATATAAAAATGCCAATTAAGTGAATACTGAAGGAAGTTAAACATACATTCTAAATTTGTTATTTCAAACCCAAACCTTATATTGTGGGTACGCATTTTAAATCATCTCAATGAGACGATTCCGATATGTACCCATGACATAGGATTTGATGGTCAATAAATAAAAGATAGCATTTTGAAAAGCCATCAACCCCTCTTATCCGTAGCTCTGATACATACCTTTAATACCAGGCAGTGCCATAGCCATCTGTAACGTTCTAATGGCTTCTTCATTTTCTCCCTGCTTTTTCTGTATTCTGGCTTTGATAAGATGGTACAATGGATGGTCTCTGACCTGCATTACAAAACAATTTATTCTTAGAATGATGATGTCGCAGTACCAAGGTTTGCTTTATTGGGGTTTTACGCCATTTTCAACTACTTTGGTCATATAGCGGCAGCTTGAGCACCTAACCATGGATTCCTGGTATTTCTCTGACCAGTACTACCACAACACCCTAACCGAGCCTGCAGCTGCTCCCCTAGATAGGTACATGATATTAAACCATTGATGGGTGACATTTTTGTCAGAAAGGGTATTTACCGCGGCCGGGTATCGTACTGCAGTGCCAAGGAGCAGCACATGTAACATCTTGCTATAAATACACATCATAGAGAGACCAATCTAAAACCCATTTTGTATTGTAGATGATGTTCATTTCTAGTCATTAACATCTCATATTTCATTGGTAATGTTTATTTAGAAATGAAGGTATCAATCATAGCTAACCAGAGTTTCCATTTACGACGTAAAAGTATCTGTATACGCATGAAAATCAGCGCGGACGCAAAATTTTTATACTCGTCGCGTCCATGGGACGCAAAATAAAATGAGAGGCAAAGACAATGCATTTTCATAAATCTCACGAAGAAACCTCAAGATAACTAGCGAAAACAATCCAAAATGTGAACAAAGTACGACATATTTGAAGCAAAGTCACCGGTTTTCCAAAGTTACTATAAATAGACTTCGCCAACGTCTAACCGAAAAGTTGCGATTGTTGGGATTCCCGCTTTTTCATCTGGTACCCGAACTGTCTAAAATATTGTTTTGTGGGCAATTTGATAGCCGGAAACCAACTGTTACTTTCATTTTGTAAATAATAATGGCTTCTCCAGCCAAGAAAAAGAAACGCTTGTGGTCTTTTCAAGACCAGTGGCTTGCCGATCCGGCGTTCAAAGACTGGCTGATAAAAGCTGCTGCAGATCACAAAATTTGTGATAACTTAGGTATAAAACTTGAGAATATCTCAGAAAACATTGAGGCAAATTGAAAAAATGCTTATTATCAGCAGTTTCTTCTTTTGCTTCAATGTTTCCCCAAGCCGCTTTAACTGTGAATATCAAAACTAGGTCTTGTTTGGGAAAGGGTTATTAAGCCCGTTCAAGTACAACAATTAATTTGAAGATGATTTGTGGAAGTCAAAATTGGACTCAACTGAAAGTGGTTTGGACTCAACTTTTTCTACTGCACTGGGTCCCAGGGACTCAATATTTTTTTATGTAAATGGAAACACTGGCTAACCTTCATCTTTATGCTTCAACATGCAATCACTTCTGTATTTCTATATTTGGTACCAAATGAACATATCCTCATGACAAAAAGATAGTTGTAATGGAGTAAGGGCCTGGTTTCACTGTTTCATGTCTATTTGAAAGTATGCAAGTCAGGTCAAATCCTGCACTCTAATACTGTAATAACAGGGCTACTAGAGAAATTTGACATACAAAATTCATTCTTACTCACCTCAAAATTATGACTGAGTCCAACTTCTAGAGACTGGTTGGCCAACTTGAAATTATTCTGATGCAAATGAATCTGAAATCAGACAAACAACTTGGAAGACAAATTTCAAACAGAAAAAAAAGCATATTCATGACCCGAGATTTTATAAGATCTAAAATGTTATGCTATCTACTCTTTAGTAATTTGCCACGAGTAAAGGACTCATTTTAAAAGATGACTTACCAAAGATAAGACAAAATTAATGTGATTTCATTTCAAACCTAATCTATAAGGGGGATAATTTTAAGCAATCTGACAAGATTTTTTGAAATATCAATTAGACCTGTTTTCAAATGAAAGGACCCTTACAATAGTTCCTTAGCCTATTCAAACACAATGACGACTTTTGACACCTCTCAAGAAAAAGGCCTAGGAAAACATTGTGGAAAATGAAGAAATTGCTTGTGACAAGCAATTTCTTTATTTCCCACAATGTTTTCTACCCCAAAAGACCCCAAAAAGCAAAAGTTCACCCACTTGAAATTGTCGTCTGCATTATCTTTGAATTTGGAACAGTCCAAAATTCTGTTGTTTGCGAAAGGGTTAACAAATCATCCTACCTGTGCCATAAGAATATGACCATCCGAGTATGTAGGTTCTACATCTATACAGTGTTGTAGAGTAGACTGTGCTGAGTCTACATCGCCCGTCAGGAACTTCACTTTACCCATCAAATACAGCCCTTCCAGGAGCCCGGGCACAGCCCTGGTCAGTGGGTCCAGTACCTGATTACATTTCTTCAGTATGGGACTGACTGCTTGACCCGGACCTACAGGCTAAAATAGGAAAATACAGTAGAATTTACTTTTTTTGTAAGGAATTAATGTATTTTGTTCTAGTAACGAAATTAGAAAATCTACATCATCCGAGTCAAACTTTGTACAGTGCAAAGTCTGAGCATACTTAACACTTTGCTCATTCAATTATTTTAAGTATGCGTGTTAATGGGGTTTTTTGTCACTTTTAACAAATTCTGTATTTTTTATTATTATTTCTAGTCAATCCTAATTACAATAAATTTAAATGACATTTTGTATTCCTTGTTTTGCACAAACCAAATCAAACCAAGACACTGCACAAATATCTTTCAAATGGTGATTTTAAAGAGAAATGTTCTATATACTTTTAAAGTGCCACCAACAAAAGGAATGCAACTGCAAAAAATATCTCCCAAGTGCTTGACAATGACAGTATGATAAGGAACCAGTATTCATACTAAAGTTTGGCTATTCAATCATTGTATATACAGTATATCAATTGCTTCAATTCTTTCCTGTATAGCCATATCATAGACTGTTCTAAATTGAAAGCTACTTCAAACAACAAAATTGATGTTGAAAAGATACTATCTATGTGAAATATGGCACAGAAAATATTGAGACTCAAGGAGGAAGTGCTGATCATCAGCCTTTTCTTCTTTAGCATCAAGTCTGATCTATTAGGGCAACAAAACCAAGTCTTGTTTGGAAGAGTAAAAGACAAGTTACATAATTTTGCCATAAAACTAAAATTCTATAATCTACAAAATGAACTACAAAAGTTGTCATGCTGATAATTGATTGTTTTCTGTTATATTCTAGACATTCAAAAACCTACATGTAACCTAAACGAAGAAGCCAAGTCATGCAAATTTCCAAATGAACTCTGTGTCAATCTAATAAACAAAAGAACAGTACTTTAAACCCTTTTCCAAAGGACAGAATATTAGGCCTGTCCGAATTCAAATGTGTTGCAGACCACAAAACTGACCTGAAAATCCTGTGAAAGTGGAGAAAATGCTAGAAATCAGCATTTTTACCTTTCCTTCAATATTTTCTTAAGTTTACAAGCAGGTGTGTCAATAGGTGTCACTGTTTAGGAAATAATTAAGCTACATGGTAGCCATCATGCTTATAGTGCTAAACTGTCTTCACATAAACCATTTCCATGCACACTGTTCTACAAAAATGTCCCTATCTCACTATCATTCTGCATTGTGTTTGTAACATTACCTTTTTAGACGCTGGCATCTAGCAAAGTACAATTAACTTACTAAAAAACTTTTTCATAAATTTGTAAACAGCACAACTTCTATACAATAGCCTCAAAAACTCTCAAAGGATTAAGACATAATTGAGAGAGTATTATATTTTCTACTTTTACTTCAATATTTTCTGTATTATGGAAAACATATCTGGCATTTGTAAACATTTTTTTAATCCTAATTCCAAGAAGGGTGCATATCATAAAATATTTCACTTAGGTACAGTTTATTCAATGCTGTTTGGTTTTATTACGTCAATTTTAACATGCGTAGAAAACAATGTTTTCTAAAGTTTTATAGACTATATAACCTCTTGACTTTTTTTATATCAAGTGTCATACACATATTACAGTTGACATTAAGTTCACAATTTTTTGCAAACAGACAATGACATGACTGTATTGTTGGTTATGTTCTAAAATGTCATAATAATAGCTTAACCCTTTCGTTTGCAAGCGCGCTTTAAAGCGCGATCAGGAACGCTTATACTGTTTAGGGGGGGGGGGGGGGGGCATGGGCTTTTAAAAGCAATTTTTACAATGGTAAAGTTATTATGACACCGGATACATGCTGAAAAAATGCGCAACAATGTTTTGTTCTCGTAAAATGTGAAGAAAATCGCAGTTTTTTGGGTTTTATGAGCTGTAGCGATGGCCAGGAGGGTTCAATATTCTGCAGAAGAGGTTCGGCGAATTATCATGTCAGTGTCGAACGATGATGATACCGATTACACTGATTTTTTGGGTGTAAAAAGGTGATTTGAACATTAGAAATGTTTCGGAGACTTCGAATAGTGACCCTGATAGTGATTCCGATAACCCTAAACCAAATCCAGTCCCAAATCGTAGGGGTGGGGGTGGACGGGGTCAAGGCAGGGGGCCTGACAGGGGTCATGGGGCTAGAGGTTGAGATTTTGATGAGATGCAAATTTTCTATCAGTTACTCATCATATTGTTAAAGGAAATTGAATAACCTTTCCAATGATATATAGGTGTATGGGTTTTCTGCAAGTAAAATCTATCTATTATGCATTTGTATTCATGAAGTGCTTGGAAATAGGGAAAAAGTAATTTCTGGGAAATAATTCTGCAAACGAAAGGGTTAACTAAGCTGTTGTTACAGTCTTTAAGAACAATACCAAGAAGAAGCTCCATAGCTGAAAAGAATACCTTTAAGTAAGATTAATTGTGAAAGTTTCTATTGCAAACAAAAAATATAAAGCAACAAGAGTGATTTGTGCAAACATGAGGTAGCAATGTAACTTGAATATGCAACATAACAAGTTAAGTAATCCATTCACCAACTGAACGAAACATTCTGTACTTGCAACATAAGGATATTTTACTTGCAACATAAGGATATCTTACTTGCATTAAAAGAGTATTCTATAGTAGCAACATAACAAAACATTAACAGAGCCACAAATAAAAGGGGGTAAACAAATTCTTAATTTCTAAATTTGATTAAAATACAAACCTTATGTTGGGGGTACTCATTGCAATTGTCTCAACAAGACAATTCAAATGAGTACCCACAACATTGGGTACTCATAAACAATTGATAATATTTTGATTTTGAAAAAGCCTTTATCCCTTCTTATCTATTGCTCTGCATTAACATACTTACTGTACTTTTATCAGGCTTTCAAAAATAGATACCAATTAATCATTAAGTCACATTCAGGACATTCACTTTTGAATTTTCATAATTTGTATTAGACTTATAAATGCCTTAGTGTGAGTTTTCCAGCAATATTACAATTTGTACTTGAACATGTTTTTCTTTTTAAAACCTAATGTGAGCTTGTATTCATTGTCATACAGTCTCATCAAATTTGAATGTCAAGTCATACACTTCAACAAGAGCTGTCCGAAGACAGCGCGCTCGACTTTTCTAAGTTGCTTAGTATAAAGGGGGCATAACTCCAAATATAGTAAGGTAGAGGGTGTGATGGTGAATAAGTATTCCAGGTTTGGGTTGACTCCCTTTGATAGTATGGAAGTCATTGATGTTTGAAAAAAATTTAACCTTTGTTGCAACGCCGACGCCAACGACAACGCCGCCGCCAACGCTGATGCCCGGGTGACAGTATAAGCTCTCATTTTCTTTGAAAAGTCGAGCTAAAAATCATGTAAATGGTTTTATCTGATTTTCCCTTCTTTTTTTCTTTTTTCATAAATTTATCAGAAAAGGAAAATGTAGATAAACTGGTACAGAAACTTTTATTGTAAATTTTGTATTACAGTTCTGTAGAAAACGATATGATAGATTATTTAGTATTGGATTAGACACAATACAGATACTGGTATTCAATGCCATAAGGCCCTTTTTTCCAAATCCAGCTCAAATATAAACTGTAGATACTTACTGCTTGAGGGGCAAACTGTAGGTAGTCTTTGATCACTTGTAGCAGGAAGTCTGGATTAAGAATCTGGTAATAATTCAGGCCAAGTGGATAACCCTGGAATAAATAGATTAATCTTTATTATCATGATCCTGGAATAGTTTGGTCACTGCATTGGACCAAGCTGCATAAGGCAATCCTGATTGACATGTTACCAGATGGCATAAATATAGACTGGTCCAAATTCAAAGATGCTGCAGACAACAATTTTAAGTGAATAAGATTAATTTTTTATTTGTTCTTTTTCCCTAGAAAACATTGTGGGAAATGAAGAAATTGCTTGTCACAAGCAATTTCTTCATTTTCCACAATGTTTTACAAAGCCTTTATATTGTGGAGTGTCAAAAGGCATCAATGTGTGGTAATGGGTTAAGGCCAGGTCACTGTGATGGAGGTGGATCAGTCTGCATATGCCTCATGCAGTTACAGTAGTCTTAAGAATTTTCATAAACATTTAATTTCATCTATTTTTAGTCACAATTTACAAATAGAAACAGCTAAATCCTATCATGAAACTTTCCATTTTAGAGTAATAAAAACTAGAAATCTATCACTGAAGGTGATAAAAATACCCCCGCCACCACCTTTGTTCAGGCAAGCGTTTTTGTTGAATCAGGAGCCATACTCAGAAATTGTCAATCTGATTTTCTTGAAATTTGGTCCAATCAGGGGCCATAACTCAGAAAGTATCGTTCTGATTTCCGTGAATTTTGCATCTTACATATATACAGGTCCTAATGCATACCTGTGCCAAGTATGAAGCAAATCATCCAGTAACTGTAGGAGGAATTGTCCGGACAAGCATTTTTGTCAAATCAGGGGCCATAACTCAGAAATTGTCGGTCTGATTTTCGTGAAATGTGCGTCTTGCACATCTACAGAAGTTAATGCACACCTGTGCCAAGTATGAAGCAAATCGGACAGTAACTAAAGGAGGAGTTGTCCGGACAAGCATTTTTTGGTAAAATCAAGGGCCATAACTGAGAAAGTATTGGTCAGATTTTCGTGAAATTTGCGTCAGGCACATCTATAGGTCCTAATGCATGCATGTGCCAAGTATGAAGCAAATCGGACAGTAACTGTAGGAGGAGTTGTCCGGACAAGCATTTTTGGGTCAAATCAGGGGCCATAACTCAAAAATTTGCGTCTTGCACATCTACAGGTCACAATGAACATTTGTGGCAAGTATGAACTAAATCGGTCCACAAGTGTAGGAGGAGTTATCCGGACAAGCATTTTTTGGTCAAATCAGGGGCCATAACTCAAAAAGTTTCGGTCCAATTTTCGTGAAATGTGCGTCTTGCACATCTACAGGTCCTAATGCACACCTGTGCCAAGTATGAAACAAATCGGACAGTAACTGTAGAAGGAGTTGTCCGGACAAGCATTTTTTGGTCAAATCAGGGGCCGTAACTCAGAAAGTAACTGTCGGATTTTAATGAAATTTGCGTCTTGCACATCTACAGGTCATAATGCACACCTGTGCCAAGTATGAAGCAAATCGAACAGTAACTGTAGGAGGAGTTGTCCAGACAAGCATTTTTGGGTCAAATCAGGGGCCATAACTCAAAAAGTATCGGTCCGATTTCCGTGAAATTTGCGTCTTGCACATCTACAGGTCACAATAAACATTTGCGCCAAGTATGAACTAAATCGGTCCACAGGTGTAGGAGGAGTTGTCCGGACAAGGTTTTGGAGACAGACCAACAAACAAACCAACCATCCAACCACTGGACCGACAGGTTGATTCCAGTATACCCCCTCCAAACTTCGTTTGCGGGGGTATAAAAAGTATTGGTCCGATTTCTAAGAAATTTGCGTCTTGCACATCTACAGGTCACAATGAACATTTGTGCCAAGTATGAACTAAATCGGTCCACAAGTGTAGGAGGATTATCCGGACAAACATTTTTTGGTCAAATCAGGGGCCATAACTCAGAAAGTTTCGGTCCGATTTTCGTGAAATATGCGTCTTGCACATCTACAGGTCCTAATGCACACCTGTGCCAAGTATGAAACAAATTGGACAGTAACTGTAGGAGGAGTTGTCCGGACAAGCATTTTTTGGTCAAATCAGGGGCCGTAACTCAGAAAGTAACGGTCGGATTTTCGTGAAATTTGTGTCTTGCACATCTACAGGTCCTAATGCACACCTGTGCCAAGTATGAAGCAAATCGGACAGTAACTTTAGGAGGAGTTGTCCGGACAAGCATTTTTGGGTCAAATCAGGGGCCATAACTCAACAAGGTGTCAAACTGTCACAAGATACGCCCGTAACACTGCTTTATGTCAACAGGGGGAGCGGGTTGGTAAAAGTTTCATGGTCATAGCTATTATACTTTTCGAGATATGCCCTGGACGTGCACTGCACTCCTCCTTAGTGAGATCTATACACCCATGAAGTTTCATGATCCTAGCTATAATACTTTTAGAGATATACTCTGGACAAGATTCAAGTATGAAAAACAACAAAGGGCAATAACTCAAAAAATAAGCCAGGTAGAGTTATGGTTCTTGTGCACTGCACTCCCCTTTGGTGAGATCTATACACCCATGAAGTTTCATGATCCTAGCTATTATATTTTTAGAGATATACTCCGGACAAGATTCAAGTATGAAAAACAACAAAGGGCAATAACTCAAAAAATAAGCCAGGTAGAGTTATGGTTCTTGTGCACTGCACTCCCCCTTGGTGAGATCTATACACCCATGAAGTTTCATGATCCTAGCTATTATACTTTTAGAGATATACTCCGGACAAGATTCAAGTATGAAAAACAACAAAGGGCAATAACTCAAAAAATAAGCCAGGTAGAGTTATGGTTCTTGTGCACTGCACTCCCCCTTGGTGAGATCTATACACCCATGAAGTTTCATGATCCTAGCTATTATACTTTTAGAGATATACTCCGGACAAGATTCAAGTATGAAAAACAACAAAGGGCAATAACTCAAAAAATAAGCCAGGTAGAGTTATGGTTCTTATGCACAGCACTCCCCCTTTGTGAGATCTATACACCCATGAAGTTTCATGATCCTAGCTATTATACTTTTAGAGATATACTCCGGACAAGATTCAAGTATGAAAAACAACAAAGGGCAATAACTCAAAAAATAAGCCAGGTAGAGTTATGGTTCTTGTGCACTGCACTCCCCCTTGGTGAGATCTATACACCCATGAAGTTTCATGATCCTAGCTATTATACTTTTAGAGATATACTCCGGACAAGATTCAAGTTTGAAAAACAACAAAGGGCAATAACTCAAAAAATAAGCCAGGTAGAGTTATGGTTCTTGTGCACTGCACTCCGTAATGATGAGAAGAATATAACTGCCAAGTTTAAAGTCAATCGGACTTAAGGTGACAGAGTTATGCTCCGGACAAAGAAGTGGACGCCGCCGGACGCCCGGACGCCGGACATCAGGGGTGATCCCATAATACGTCCCGTCTTCGACGGGCGTATAAAAAGTATCGGTCCGATTTCCGTGAAATTTGCGTCTTGCACATCTACAGGTACCAATGAACATTTGTGCCAAGTATGAACTAAATCGGTCCACAGGTGTAGGAGGAGTTGTCCAGACAAGGTTTTGGAGACAGACCAACAAACAAACCAACCATCCAACCTTCCAACCATCCAACCACTGGACCGACAGGTTGATTCCAGTATACCCCCTCCAAACTTCGTTTGCGGGGGTATAATTAACATTTTTTTCATACAAGTTAATATTGCTATTGATACCTTGTTTAACCTTCAAAGCTTTTTATAAATAGATCTTTCGATTTTTCAAAACTTTGTCAAACAGCTAATTGATTAGTGTAATATTAATAATTATGCTAACTTACCTTCAGAGCTTTAAAATGAGCATCAATGGATGTATTGAGTAATCCTGTACATTTCTCTGGTCCTTGATTTCTCTTGATGGCTAAAACAGCACTGAGGTACAGTAACTCCTGTAATAGAAGATGTCATGAATCAATTATCATTTCTTCATCACTAATTCATTCAGAGTCCAACATTTTTTTTTCAAGCACCCTAAATTACCATATCAGATGATTCTCGGATAATCCTATGAATGAGAAAGGACATTAAATATAGCTGCAAATGACCAATTGATTTTTGGATTTTTTTTTTCACATTGCATTACATTGTTTTTTGTATACTGGTATGTGTGTTTCTTTTTATTTTTCAGTGAAATGATGAAATGTAAATTCATTAGCTAGACATAAACATAAATCTTGTCACACTTACAGCTGATGTTCCTATACTCTGTTGTATTTCACTCAGAAACTCTAACTGCTGTGCAGCATCCTCCAGCTGACTCTCTATCAACTGACATCTGATTATACCTGACAAAATAGTTAAATATAGTGAATACACACAAGACCGCAAAATACTGTTTGCTCTGATTTGTTAGTGAAACATGACTTCCCCTAATATATCCCATGTTAATTTATGGCAGTTTGCAGACATGTAGGCATCACTTTTCTTAAGTGTTGCCTTCATAATTCATCTTGACCTTCATGGATAAACTTAAACTTGGTACATAAAGATGTGCATGAATGAAATGTAACAGTACCTACATACAAGAGGGCCGTTGGCCCTAGGTCGCTCACCTGAGATGGGGTTTTATAACAGATCAGATTTCTTACAGGTAATGCAAAAAAGGGTCAAAGATCATATGAACGCCGCTATGCGATTTCAAACCATAGAAAACCCAGAAAACTACCTTAGTGCAATATCATATGTAACTCAAATATGAAGTTTCATCCAATTCGGCTATTTGGTTATGGAGAAATTGCTTTGGACAGATGGAATTAAAATAAAACATACAGACTGACAAACAAACAGAAATTTACAAATTGACCTAGATCTATGACCTTGAACCTACCTGAATATATATTTCAAATAGAACATCTACTCATGATAAAGAACACATTTACCCATACATTTGTTTTTAAATCCATGCATAAATGTAGATGCTATGCACCTGATAAGCAGATTTTTACTAGAAGTCCCCTTTTTCTGTGACAAGGTTTTATATTGAAAAGCAAAGAAAAGTACCTCTTAGCAATATCATAAGCAATGCAAATATTAAGTTTTGTCAAATTTGGCTCTGCGGTTATTGAGAAATTGCTTCTGACAGATTTCGTGTAATTTCTCTTTTTCTTTTGCCATGGCAACCAGAGTTGTTTTTTTTTTTATAAATTGCAATTCTGTTAGCAAATTTTGAAATGTGACCTCCTACGGAATATTTCTGCCTAGTTTGGTGGAAATTAGCCTGATAGTTTAGGAGGAGATATCATTCAACAATGTCATTGAGATTTGGTGGAAAATCTCCTTTTCTGTTGCCATGGCCACCAGAGCTTTTAAAAGATTTCAATTCTTTTAGCAGTTTTTAAAAGGAACCTCCTCAGAAATATTTCTGCCAAGTTTGGTTGAAATTGGCCAAGTAGTTTAGGAGGAGATGTTGTTCAAAGAAATTATTGAGAATTAGTCAAATTTCTCCTTTTCTGGTGCCATGGCAACCAGAGTTTTCAGTCAATTTCAATTCTTTTAGCAATTCTTAAAGAGGACCTCCTAAGGAATATTTTTGCCATGTTTAGTTGAAATTGGCCTGGTAGTTTAGGAGGAGATGTCGTTCAAAGATAGTATTGAGATTCAGTCATATTTCTCCTTTTCTGTTGCCATGGCAACCAGAGTTTTTTATGGATTTCAATTCTTTAAGCAATTCTGAAAGGGGGTCATCTAAGGAACATTCCTGCCAAGTTTGGTTGAAATTGGCTTGGTAGTTTAGGAGGAGATGTCGTTCAAAGATGGTATTGAGATTCAGTCATATTTCTCCTTTTCTGTTGCCGTGGCAACCAGAGTTTTTTATGGATTTCAATTCTTTTAGCAATTCTGAAAGGGGGTCACCTAATGAACATTCCTGTCAAGTTTAGTTGAAATTGGGCGAGGAGTTTCGGAAGAGGTGTCGTTCAAAGATAGTATTAAGATTCAGTCAAATTTCTCCTTTTCTGTTGCCATGGCAACCAGAGTTTTTTATGGATTTCAATTCTTTTAGCAGTTCTGAAAGAGGGTCACCTAAGGAACATTCCTGCCAAGTTTGGTTGAAATTGGCCCAGTAGTTTAGGAGGAGATGTCATTCAAAGATAGTATTGAGATTCAGTCAAATTTCTCCTTTTCTGTTGCCATGGCAACCAGAGTTTTTCATGGATTTCAATTCTTTTAGCAATTCTGAAAGGGGGTCACCTAAGGAATATTCCTGCCAAGTTTGGTTGAAATTGGCCAAGTTGTTTAAGAGGAGATGTCATTTAAAGAAAATGTTGACGGACGACGGACGACGGACGACAGCCGGACGCCGGACAAAAGGTGATCACAATAGCTCACTTGAGCTTGTGCTCAGGTGAGCTAACAAAATAGGACCCTGGTAACTTAATAAAAGTTATAAGTTATGGGAAATATTAAATTGAGCAAATGGTATGACAGAAGGACAAATAGACAGACAAGGTATAGCAATACCAATCTTTCAATACAGGACCATAAAGCTTCTCTTACAACCCGTGTGCGTCCTTATTAATCATACATATTCGGAGATCTTTAAAATGCATGATTTATAAGGACACACAACCGGTTGTAAGAGAGGCTAAAGAGTGGTAAGGCCAATTCTTTGCTATGTGCAGTCTGCATCGTGGTTGTGTTCACCATAACCATATGTTGCATGTGCATGCATCGATCGACTATGCATAAGTTTTGGACGCAGACCGCACGCAGGAGCACATACAACTAACAGTAAGAGAGGCTTAAGTAACAACTGATGGATCTATCATGGGAGATGACATTTTACATCAAAGATCAGTTGTTAGTGTTTACAAATTTACAAATCGAGGGCTTGGTGGAAAACTATTGTAACTCCATTTTATAAAACTTTACAGGAGAGGGAAAAAACTTATTGATTTTTTCAAAGCTAAAGAGTAAAAATGTTTTTAAAATTCTAAATATTATTTTAAGTATACAGAATTGAAACCTAATATTTGAACACATGATGCATTCTTTCCTAAAGATTCAGAAAATGTAAACAAGAGTGCCATGGTCACAATATACGCCGCCCCAGAGACTAAGTTTTAAGGGGGCATAACTCAGGCAACAAGAGGGCCAAGATGGCCCTGTATCGCTCCACTGGCTTTTAGACATTAAAATTTTAGACTACTAACTTCTTCAAGGAATACAATAGAGGTCTATTCAAAGAAGATTCATGCTACACCAGAATGAAATCCAATAAGTGATTAAGGAGCAGAAATGTTTTTAAAATTTTCTTAAAATTACACTGTTTCATATAGCAAAAAAAATCCTAGCCCACAACGGCCATGCTTTTCATCCGATCGTGAAGGAATTTGGAAGAGATTCATGCAAGGAAGATTCCTGTGAAGTTGGGTTGAAATTGGTCCTGTAGTTTTGGAGAAGAAGATTGTTTAACAATTTTTCGAAAATTAAACTTAATTAAATTTATTAAAATTTAACTTCTTCAAAGAAATTATTTTTTTAAGGAATTTAGAGGAGATAAATGCAAAGAAGATTCGTGTGAAGTTTGGTTAAAATTGGTCCAGTAGTTTTGGAAAAGAAGATTTTTCGAAAATTTAATTTAATCCAATTAATCAAAATTTAAGTTCTAAATAGAATTTATTTTTTTTAAGGAATTAAGAAGAGATTAATGAAAGGAACATTTCTGTAAAATTTGGTTGAAATTGATCCAGTTGTTTTGGAGAAGAAGAATTTTTAAAGATTTTTCGAAAATTTAAATCAATTAAATTAATCAAAATTCAAGTTCTGCACGGATTTTATTCTTTTGAAGGAATTTGGTAGAGATTCATGCAAGAAAGATTTCTGTGAAGTTTGGTTGAAATTGGTCCAGTAGTTTTGGAGAAGAAGAAATTTTAAAGATTTTTCGAAAATTTAATTCAATTAAATAAATTAAAATTCAAGTTCTGCATAGATTTTATTCTTTTGAAGGAATTTGGTAGAGATTCATGCAAGGATGATTCGTGTGAAGTTTGGTTGAAACTGGTCCAGTAGTTTTGGAGAAGAAGAATTTTTTAAGATTTTTCGAAAATTTAAATCAATTAAATTAATTAAAATTCAAGTTCTGCGCGGACTTTATTCTTTTGAAGGAATTTGGTAGAGATTCATGCAAGGAAGATTTCTGTGAAGTTTGGTTGAAATTGGTCCAGTAGTTTTGCAGAAGAAGAATTTTCAAAGATTTTTCGGAAATTTTATTCAATTAAATTAATTAAAATTCAAGTTCTGCAAAGATTTTATTCTTTTGAAGGAATTTGGTAGAAATTCATGCAAGGATGATTCGTGTGAAGTTTGGTTGGAATTGGTCCAGTAGTTTTGGAGAAGAAGATGTTTAAAGAAAAAGTTTACACACGGACGGACGGACGGACGGACGACGGACACAGGGCCATGACATAAGCCCCGCTGGCCTTCGGCCAGTGGAGCTAAAAATCAATGAACCATAAAATCCTTCCTTCATGCACATCTACCAATTAAGGTGATAACATTGACCAAGTTTCAAGAAGATCCAGCCAGAAACTTAGGAGGAATTGCGTTGACAAGAAAAGTGGACGGACGTACGGACGGACGGACGGACAGACAGACGGAGAAGATGACGCCAATATACGTCCGCCTCCGGCGGCGTATAAAAAGTGAATTTCTGAAAAATATGCAGTTACAATAGTTTTGCACTGAGCCCTCGAAATTCAAATGATATACACTGTCAATGATCTTTTAATTGTCTGACCTAAATAAATTTTCACATTATATAAGTAAATCTTACCAGTAAGAGCTGACACACTAGTTTCATCAATCTTCATTGCATTTTTATAACATCTGAGAGCATCTTTTGTCTTCCCTTGTAACAACAGCTGAAATCCGAGCTCGGTGATATATTCCGAGTTTTGACTACTCAGACTGACGGCTCTCTCCATTAATGTGTAGGTCTGTTGTAGTACCATACTGTTTCTACCACACTGTATAAACAGACATTTACTAGTATATTATATGAAATTATACTGTTATATATTCAGAGTTCTGACTACTCAGACTGACGGCTCTCTCCATTAATGTGTAGGTCTGTTGTAGTACCATACTGTTTCTACCACACTGTAGATAAATACATGATATGATATGAAGTCATTTCAGTTGTACAAAACAGAGGCAATCTAAGCAGTTTCTTAAATTCTTAAGTCTGTCATAATGACATTAAATCCAAGTCAATAAATGGCTAAATGAGGATACATGTATATCATATGTATTAGATAGAGGCTGTAAAGTAGATTCTACGCGATATAAACGTTCAAAAGGCGCAGCCTTTGAACGCTTATGTTGCATAGAATCTATTATACAGACTCTATCTGACTTAGTGTTCGTCAACCAATGAAAACATACGCTTCTACTGTCATTCTTCAAACCACGCCTCCGACCAGAGCTACTATCGAGCGGATCTTACTGGAATTACATAATTTTCCAAAAATTACATCATTTTCCCAAAAATTACATCATTTTTCATAACTGCACAGGAAGCGGGGGGGCATTGCTATGTATATCCGTGACTGGCAGTGCGTTGATGTGAAATATACCGCCGAAATTTTCAAATATACTGCAATTTCATTGGTCCAACAAGAGGGCCAAGATGGCCCTGTATCGCTCCACTGGCTTTTAGACATTTAGACTACAAACATCTTCAAGGAATACGACATCCAAAGAAGATTCATGCTACACCAGAATGAAATCCAATAAGTAATTAAGGAGCAGAAATGTTTTTAAAATTTTGTTAAAATTACACTGTTTCATATAGCGAAAAATAAGCCTAGCCCACAGCGGCCCAGCTTTTCATCCGATCGTGAAGGAATTTGGGAGATATTCATGCAAGGAAGATTCTTGTGAAGTTTGGTTGAGATTGGTCCTGTACTTTTGGAGAAGAAGGTTGTTTAGAATTATTCTAAAATTCAATTTAATTAAATTTATTAAAATTTAGGTTCTACACAGAAATTATTTTTTTTAAGGAATTTAAAGGAGATTCATGCAAGGAAGATTCGTGTGAAGTTTGGTTAAATGATGGTTCAATAGTTTTGGAAAAGAAGATTTTTCAAAAAATTAATCTAATTTAATTAATCAAAATTTAAGTTTTACACAGAATTTATTTTTTTTAAGGAATTAAGAAGAGATTCATGCAAGGAACATTTCTGTAAAGTTTGGTTGAAATTGGTCCAATAGTTTTGGAGAAGAAGAATTTTTAAAGATTTTTCGAAAATTTAAATCAATTAAATTAATTAAAATTCAAGTTCTGCGGGGATTTTAATCTTTTGAAAGAACTTGGTAGAGATTTATGCAAGGAAGTTTTCTGTGAAGTTTGGTTGAAATTGGTCCAGTAGTTTTGGAGAAGAAGAATTTTTAAAGATTTTTCGAAAATTTAAATCAATTAAATTAATTAAAATTCAAGTTATACACAGAATCTATCTTTTTGAAGGAATTTAAAAGAGATTCATACAAGGAAGATTTCTGTGAAGTTTGGTTGAAATTGGTCCAGTAGTTTTGAAGAAGAAAATTTTTTAAAGATTTTTCGAAAATTTAAATCAATTAAATTAATTAAAATTCAAGTTCTGCGCGGATTTTATTCTTTGGAAGGAGTTAAGAAGAGATTCATACAAGGAAGATTTCTATGAAGTTTGGATGAAATTGTTCTAGTAGTTTTGGAGAAGAAGATTTTTTTAAAGATTTTTCGAAAATTTAAATCAATTAAATTAATTAACATTAAAGTTCTGCACCGATTTTATTCTTTTGAAGGAATTTGGAAGAGATTCATGCAAGAAAGATTTCTGTGAAGTTTGGTTGAAATTGGTCCAGTAGTTTTGGAGAAGAAGAATTTTTAAAGATTTTTTAGAAAATCAATTCAATTAAATTAATTAAAATTCAAGTTCTACACGGAATTTAATTTTTTGAAGGAATTTGAAAAAGGTTCATGCAAGGAAGATTCATATGAAGTTTGGTTGAAATTGGTCCAGTAGTTTTGGAGAAGAAGATGTTTAAAGAAAAAGTTGACGCACGGACGGACGGACGGACGGACGGACGGACGGACGCACGCACGACGGACACAGGGCCATGACATAAGCCCCGCTGGCCTTCGGCCAGTGGAGCTAAAAACTAGGACAAACACTAACATTAGTGGGAGGTCAAAACCTTGTTCGTAACTACAGCTTGAAAGTCACGAAGTTACCATCAGCAATATAACGTTTTATGGTGTTTGCTAATATACCAAGTTTAGAAACAACAGTTTATATGATACCCAAGATATAGCTGTTGCGTATTGCACATAATTGACATTTGAAAACAAGAAATAATACTGCATAACTGATTGACAGGGCTAACAATATAAACCCCTGTACTAAAATTAAACATACATGCACAAAGATATAGCAACTCTAACAAAGTTATTACTGGTACACCAAGATCAATGACTGTTTTACCAATATGTGGGGAGTTCGCCAAATTAACTGTGGTATAATGATACTGTCAGGGAAACTGTATTTCCTTGTTTTCCAAAGTATTCTTGTTCCATCTTTATCGGGGCTATTGTGTGGTGATGGGTTAACATTATCTTACCATTCTACAGAAGACCTGTGCCATATTGTAGTATATGAATGAATTACGGGGTTCAAATCTGTCTAATGTGGTGATAATGTCTCCAACCTTACTGGCGGCCTGAAAAATCATGCAAATAAGTATTCTTAGTTTAAAACATTACCAGATAGCAAAAAATTAGACTAGCCCAAATTCAAAGACGTTGCTGATGTCAATTTCAAGTAAATAGAATTTTGCAATTTTGGTCTTTTTGTGTTGAAAACATTGTAGCAAATGAAGAAATTGCTTACACAAGCAATTTCTTCATTTCCACAATGTTTCCGAAAGCCATTATCTTTTGTTGGGGAGTCAATAAGAGTCACTGTATGGTAATGGGTTAAGTATATTAAGTTTTAGAAGTGCTAAAATGTAAATAAAGATTCCAACAATATCTGCATTAACAAAATAAAGTTTTCATCATTTTTCTTCTATTTCATTGCCTGGAAAAGGGAAGGAGAAAATGACTTAGTCACTGATTTTCTTCAAAAACATCATTACTACAGCTTTAAACAAGTTGTAGTTACAGCTTTAACCCTTTCACAAAAGGCAAAATTTTAGGCGATCTAACCTGAAAGCTGCTGCTAGCGACAAAAAAATATGTTGAACAAGAGCTGTCACTGTAAGATGACAATGCCCCCGACACCGCTTTGATTTTAAATTATGGCCAATCTATGTTCAAGGTCAAGGTCATCCAGCGGTCAAGGTCACCAAAGTATGTGCCTACAGAAAGGTAATGTACCAAGGAATGTTGTGGTAAAGTATGAAGCGAATATGTTAAGTAATAAGGAAGTTATGGCCAATGTTAAAGTTTTTGGACGGAATGACGGACAGACGGACGGACAGACAGACAGACGGACAGACGGACGGACAAGTCAAATTTATGATGCCTCCCTATCGGGTTATCAGCCGTTTCTTCTTTTGTTTCAATGTTTTCCAAAGCCAATTCTATTAGGGACGTCAAAACCAGGTCTTGTTTGGGAAAGGGTTAAACAAATTGTAGTAACAAGGTTTTTTTTTTTAAGAAAAGTGACTTGATACTCACTTCAGCATAATTTCCTTCTCTGCAAAGCATATGTAAGGCCTGATATCGCATAGCTTCTAAACAGTGCATGTCTTCACCTAGAGCCCTAAAACAACAAGAAATCGCCATCAGATAGATATTGACTTGCATGTAATCTGCAAAAGGAATTTAAAGGATAGCACAGTGCAATTAACATGATATGTTTGTATAGGCTTGTTTTGTCAAGTTTAATATCAACACTGAAACAAGACTTAGTTTTGACTTCTGATAGACTTTTTTTTATATTTGAGTACATTACTTCAGTGACATCTCATACTAGCTTGCAGGTTACTAATTAAATAGGCCAGCTTCCATCGGGTCTTTAAAACCTTCGACCTCCCCCTGTCCCTTTAAAGCCAAATAGCATAGCAACTCAGCCATGAAAGATATAACTCATTTCTTTAATGCTTTTCGATGGATTATCGGGAAATAACGGTATATTATCATTTTATAAACTCACCGCCTATCCAGTGAAATTATCAAAAACTTGTGCCCTGCTTTCGTTCATTTCACCATATCTGACGTTATATGAGCAGGGCCAAATAAGTGACGGCATCATAAGCGTTGCATAGCAGTCACATGCAAAATGACACGCTTTAATAAAATTTGTCATAAAATTTTTGCATTTTGTCTATTTTTTGCATTAAAGAAATAGGATAATTGTTTGTTTTTCGAGTAAGATCGATTAATATTTCATTTCGTGACCAAAGAAAGCTACATTTTCACTCGTGAAAATAAAGCTTTTGTTGTTCACTCAATGAAATATAAATCGATCTTACACTGAAACAAACCATTATCCTCTATTAAAACACTTTCCCACATAGCAAATGTATTTTACTGTTCCGAATTGAATGCTGCTGTTGACTACAAAATAGGTGTTGCTAAATATTGCATTTCTACACCACATAGCATACACAATATTGAGGAGAAAAGATCATTATCAGTAATTTATTACTCTTTTGTCTTAATGTTTTCACCCAAGCCTTTTCTTTTGGGCACATTAAAGCCAGGTCTTGATTGGGAAAGGGTTCAAATTCAATATCACATGGAAAGAAAAACAACTTACCTGACAGAAGTCTCAATGGCTGCCTCCCAATCCTGAAGACAAAGTTGGAGTCTCATTTTCTCCACCAAAGCCGGTATAAAGTGGGGGTAATTCACAATTATTTGATTTATACTCTCCAAAGCTCCACTGTAATTGTGCTTTGCCTCCAACAGTTTGGAGCGGCCAATTAAACCATTTATGTCCCTTCCACCGTCCATACTGAAGTTACAGAAAAAATTTGAAAGGAGTTTCAGGCGACAAACAAAGTATCAAAAGTAGAAAATGTGTGTATAATAGTCAAGAATATATTGATGCAAAAGGAGAAAATGCTGATCATCAATATTTTTCAGAGCCTGTTCAAATCAGGTGTTTTTGAGGAGAAATTAAGGCTTTCAACTATCACATAAATTTATGATGTCAAAAAATTATTGTCAAGATAACCAATTAGTCCGTAATTGAAATTTCATAAATTATTTGTGTGAACGTGAACAAATGAATGTGCCTTTACTGACCGGATAAACACTTAACCCATTACCAGACGGCAAAATTTTGGGGTGGTCAAAATTCAAATATGATGCAGACAACAATTTCAATTGAATGAAATTTAACATTTTTTGGTCCTTATGGATAGAAAACATAGTGAGAAATGAAGAAATTGCTTGTCACATTTTCCACAATGTTTTGCTGGGCCATTATCATGTGGGGAGTCAGTCATTGTGTGTGAATGGGTTAAGATCTCTTCAAAATTAAATTACTATGTAGAGTTAAAATAAGTATTGGATAATAATGATCAATCACATTCAGTACTTGCTGAGATCACAGAGGGGTTCTGTTTCAGAATTCATTATTGCCTACCTTAAAGCATCTTCAAAGAACTTTTGGGCCTTTTTCACTTCTCGTCCACTCATCATTTCTATCCAGCCCTTCAATACTAAACCCTGTAAAATAAAGTTGGCAGTCAGTTAATGAAAATCAAATAGGGATGTAGTAGTGTGGCACACATCGGTTGACATTGAATTATTAAAACATTGGTGAGAGACAATTTTGTCTGAAAGGATATTTGCCGTGCGGCCCAGGATCGGACCCGGGACCTCATAAGTTAGAGTCCAATGCACTACCAATTACGCCATGGCAACGGCCAAATGTAAAAATATACTTTCCAAAACAAAAAGGGGTAACTACATTTCCAAAAACAATTTCTAGGTAGCATAATGAATTTCTTTAAAAAGTTTATTCACGGCAATTTCACATGCGATTTCTATTGCAATTAACCCATTACCAGACAAACTTTAGACTGGCCCAAATTCAAAGATGTTGCAGATGACAATTTCAAGTTAGTGAAATTTCAAAAATCTTTCCATTTGACCATTTTGGGTTAGAAAACAATGTGGAAAATGAAGAAATTGCTTGTTACAAGCAATTTTTTTCATTTTTCACTATATTTTCCATATCATTTTTCTTTAAGGGCGTCAAAAAGCATCACTATGCGGTAATGGGTTAATATATTTTTAGTTCATACCTCTTTACTGTCTGGGCTCATCTTTAACATTCTGTCTATATACTCTCTAGCTTTGTCATGCTTCCCGGTGAAGAATAGAAACAGTCCGGCATAGTAGAGACCCTGTATACAGACAAAGAGAAATAGCACATTTCTAACAGTTTTCTAGAGCCTATGCATAAATAATTAAATCATTGCTGTACTGAATTAAATGGAGTTGCAAGTTTCAAATAAGACCAGACTGCACATGGTGAACAGAAATATTGAACACAGAACACAATTACAAAACAGATCTCTAAGCAATAAAAATAATAGTCTTAACTTAAGGAACATTGTCACTTTTCGTGAAAAACCTTGTAAATGCAGCTTGTTGTATGCCAGTTACAAGGTTATTTATGAAAAGCGACATGTTGTTAGTAACTTATTAACAAAATTTGCTATATTGTCATGGCATATTTTCTTCTATTTCAGTTACCATTTCTCCAGCTTGTTTTCTCTCATCTTTAAGTTTCCCATCTAGTTCTGAAACAGCTTCTCTATCTACAAAGAAAAGGATAAAAGAAAGATACAATTCATTTTGAGCAATGTCTTCTTTTCTCAGCATGTTTTTATTCACAATATTTTACATAAACACTGCATTTCAAGGGTTACCAACACTTTTATAATTTGCCACTACAGCTTCAAATTATTCTGCGGAGACCCCTGAAAAGTATTTAAACTTTATCATTTCAGATTCAAACCTTATCTTGTGAGTACTCATTTGCATTTACTCTATCCAATTATAGAAAATACTGAAAATGATATTTTACACAAAAGTTATAATATTTACCTAAATTTTCTGGTGCAACCTGGCAACAACATATACATTTTGTCTAATTCATGTCAATTATTCATGCATCTGCTACACTTTTCAGATTTTGAACTGTCTAGAATTTTTCCACTTCAAAAAGGGTTAAAAAGGGTACAATAAAATTGCTTTCTGTTTTAGAAAGAGTTAACCCATTATCAAGAGGCAAAATTTTAAGGTTGTCCAGTTTAAAAGGTACTGCAATGGCCAAATGAATGTTGATAACTTTTGATAGAATTTGTGTACAACATAGCCTATTAAAGCATGGAAAATATAGATGCAAAAAGAGAAAATGCTGATAATCAGCATTTTCTTCTTTTGCATCAATGTTTTTCCCAAGCTGCCTTATTTGGGGGCATCAATGTAAGGGAAAGGTTTAAAGAAGATGTAAGGAAAATCTTACCAACAGAATGTCCTTTTTTGTGAGCCAGCATCAAGGCCATTGTTGAACACAGATTAACATCTCTCTTGTCTTTGAGGACATCCAGCTCCCTCATTCCTTCTTGAATACGATCTGGATCAAAATAACATAGTTAGTCAGAGCAACAGATAAGAAGCTTGTATTTCAAATCAAAACCCCTTGTTTTGGGTACTCATTTGAATCATCATTCCAATGAGTACCCACAAGATAGGGTTTGACAAACAATAAATGAAATATCACATTTTGAAAAAGTCTTTAACCCTCCCATCTGTAGCTCAGCCTCTGGTTGATCATGCAACTGAGAAATATTAACCCTTTTCCAAACAAGACCTGGTTTTGACGTCTCTAATAGAAAACACTTTGGAAAACATTGAAACAAAAGAAGAAACTGCTGATAACCAGCAGTTTCTACTTTTGCCTAAATATTTTCTGATCTATATTGTACACAAATCCAATCTAAATTGACACATATTTTGTCGTCGGCAATAGCTTTTCAATTGAACCACCCTAAAATTTTGTTGTTTGGGAAAGGATTAACACAGTGTTATAAAACAAGAGCTGTCCGAAGACAGCGCGCTCGACTTTCTAAGTTGCTTAGTATAAAGGGGGCATAACTCCAAATAGAGTGGTCCCAGGGTCATGGGCCCTAATAGTAAGGTAGAGGGTGTGATGGTGAATAAGTATTCAAGTTTGGGTTGAATCCCTTTGATAGTATGGAAGTTATTGATGTTTGCAAAAACTTTAACCTTGGTTGCAACGCCAACGCCGACGCCAAGGCCAACGCCCGGGTGACAGTATAAGCTCTCATTTTCTTCGAAAAGTCAAGCTAAAAATGTCGGAATGAGTCTGGGACAGCAATCATATAAATATCTTGTTACACAAATGACTATGTGAACATTTGAGTTTTTTTTCTCTCCAAATTTTACTACTTCTCTAGAAAACTTATTACATGTTTCGTAATACTCAAAATTGTTTTTATAAAAACCCATCATCAGCTAGATCTAAATCTTTATTTTATTTTTTTGATTGACCCAAATTCAAAGACATTGCAGACAGCAAATTCAAGTGAATACAATTTTATAACATTTTGTATTTCTTGGAGGAAAACATTGTTGTAAAAGAAGAAATTGCTTGCAACAAGCAATTTCTTCATTTTCTACAATGTTTTCCACAAAGTCTTTTGGTTTATCTTCAGAGGAGTCAAAAAGTCTCATAATGTGGGAAAGGGTTTATAATTCTTGACTATGTACAAAGACTTTAATTCAATAATATAATTATTTGAGCACTAAATGACATGAATTTCTATACAGACAGTAGATATGTAGAACACACTGTACCAACCTTGTAAAATGAGAGCATAAGCCCTGTAGAATTTTAGTATGCTGTCATTTGAAAACTTCTTGAGGCCATCCTCAGCTGCAGATTCCATATGGCAGTAATACTGCTCTCTGCAGTAATAATGGATCTTTGCCTGAAATAAAGCAAATAACTCTGTCGAAAAGCATGAACCCGGTTAGACATTCCTATTAGAAATGGCTTATGAAAACAATGAGGCAAAAAGGAAAATGCTGTTAACCAGCTTGGAGCCGCATCTTGCCCAGGATCACAGAATATTTTGAAGCTGTAGTGGCAAATTATATGAGAATCAGTAAACCTTGAAAGAATAGCATTTATGCAATTAATTGTGAGTAAAAACATTATGGAACAAGAGCTGTCCGAGGACAGCACGCTCGATTTTCTAAGTTGCTTAGTTTAAAGGGGGTATAACTCCAAATAGAGTGGTCCCAGGGTCATGAGCCCTAATAGTAAGGTAGAGGGTGTGATGGTGAATAAGTATTCCAAGTTTGGGTTGAATCCCTTTGATAGTATGGAAGTTATTGATGTTTGAAAAAACTTTAACCTTGGTTGCAACGCCAACGCCGACGCCCGGGTGACAGTATAAGCTCTCATTTTCTTCGAAAAGTCGAGCTAAAAAGGAGCAATTGCTCATCTTGAGCAATTTCTTCTTTTCCCATAAAATTTTTACTCATAATTATTAGATTTACAATGACAAAAATGCATCATTTAACAGTTTTTGGCATGAAATACCTGAAAATGCCTCTATTTGGTTACCATTTGGAATGTTTTAAGCTCTGGAGTAGTTTTTAAGTTTTAGGGGCATTACACTGATTAACATGAAGCTGTAGTGGGGCCGATACAGCTTACTGGGCTGGGGTGAACACTGTTACGTATTCCTAAATGAGACTGTAAATGCGTGGCAATTTTCCTCTATTTAAAAGTCACTCGTGATCTGACCACTTTTTTTAGGCTGAGTTCATTGTAAGTTTGTGACCCCCCCCCCTCGATCCAAGGGCTCTACGTCACTAGTAACTCTCTCCCCCCCTCCCCAACACACACAGTCAGGCACACACACGATGACACCTTTTGACGCCCTACAAGACAATGGGTTTGAAAATGTTGTGGAAAATGAAGAAATTGCTTGCTTTCTACCCAGAAAGACCAGAAAAGATACAAATTTCATGTGAATTGATAGAGAATTGGTGTCCATGGTCAAGTGGAAGAGCATCAGCCCACTGGCGCTCGATCCTATATTACTCATATGTAGGTCATTGATACTATAAATCACACAATGGTGATCAAACCGAAATTCAACCTCCTCGCTTTAAATGATGATTGTTTACAAACCTCGTTGGATTTAATCCGAGTTTTCTCTGAGGAAATTCGCTCTTTGATATGTTTGTGTCGCTCATGTATACATTAGAGCGCACTACCATTCAAAAACAAAGGAAATTAGGTCATTGTAAACAATGGCTGGTCAGGTGAGGGTTGTTGCAAAACGTTGCCTATAAACCTTTTAGAAATACTCTTTGGTCTCAAATTTTTCATCAGGCATGACAATAAATGGTTCATTGATCGGTATCATAAGTTGTTTTAAGGATATCGTATAAGATCGGAGGTAAACAAAGCGCCACAACTTGCAGGGTTTTCCTCAAGCATGAGAATTTGGGGTCATTGTGACCCCCTTGCCTTCAAAGTTAGGGGCCATTTCTGCTATTTTGTGGGTCGAATGTCCTAGGACTAAAGTATCATCTGAAAATCTGGTTTTTAAAACTTGCGTCATTTATGATTATCAGGTAAATTTCTAAGGGGTCATTTGTTTTGAAATTGCGGCAACGATTTGTGTGTCATGGAAAACCCTGCAACTTGTGTTGAACTTTCCTTTGCATTTGAATGGTAGTGCGCTCTGATGACATCATGTAAATGAGCAACATCAACATATCAACGAGCGAATTTCGTCATACAAAACACGGATTACGTTTGAATTCATCCCGCTTACGCCGGTTGCTTATTAACGGGGGGGTATTTTCCATTGATCACCGTGTGTATATATAAATATGTATGTAAGTCATTGAAGTGGGATAGAGTGCTAGTGCGTCGGCCTTGCGTCTTGGAGGTTCCGAGTTCGATCCCCAGTAGCGGAGGTTGTTCTTGGCTTCTCATTGGCTCACATATTCAGCGCGAGTACTGGAAGATTTCCAGAAAGCTTAATTGAGAAGGAATAAAATGAGTTAAAGAAACTTGATTCCCAATCGATGTAAAATAAATACGTTCAAAAGAACGTCTGATGAGAAAAAAAAATTGAAGATTTCAGGCACACCAAATCGGCCAATTGGATCACCAAGGACAACTCTATCGAATCATACCTTGGATGTGTGTGTATGAAGAAATCTTGAAAAAAAATGGATTTCTTAGCCGGAAGTGGCTACGCTTCATAAAGTAGTTTTCCACGGTCAACCAAATGCACAACCATGGCAACTTGCGGGACTTGCAGGTTGTAATCATTCTAAAAAGAGAGGACACTGGAACTGCAAACAATGTATTTCAGTATCATTGTCGCGTCATTGTTGACATTAGTCACAGACGAACGTTTTGAATTTTTGTTCTATTCTATTCTATTCATAGTCAGAAAGTAGTTCTACGAGATGCATCCAAGGTATGATTCGATAGAGTTGTCCTTGGTGATCCAATTGCAAATCGGCCTAATCCGAGTCTTCTCTGATGTAAATATGCTCTTTGATATTTTGATTTTTCACTATTTACATCAGAGAGTGTTGCTCTTTGAAAAAATCAAGAAGTTCGCAACAAATTGTTGCGCATCGTTCACCGTCCGATCTTAAACGCTATCGTTAAAACCCCTGATGATATCAATAAATGAACCATTTATTGTTATGGCTGCTGAAAAAAATACGACCAAAAAGTATTTCTAAAAGGTTAATAGGCAATGTTTTGCAACAACCCTCACCTGAGCAGCCTTTGTTTACCTTGACCTTCCATTCAAAACCAAAGGTTATACTCATCCAGCAGGCCAATTTGAAATGAAATTTTTGGTCAGGTATGACAAAAAATGATTTATTGATCTATCCCCTTTTCTCCAATTATCGAGGACATAAGGAGAATTGCATCTCGCGCTGTCAAGGGAATAGACCTTTTCATAAATCAAATTATTCAAACATAATAAGAGGACAAGGAGTACCTTCTGTGAATTTTCTGTCAATTTCGAGGAATTTTAAATGTCAAAATTCTTTCCCGGCAGTTGCTTGGTTGACCTACATTGAAATTCGGAAAATTTCCCAATTATCGAGGATTTGCATAATATGTTGTCATATATGAGGATATGGATTGTGGATACTATTCAAAGTTGTTAAAGTTATTATCATTTTGTTGTTGACAAAGTGCTGTTGTTGGTTTTTTGTGTGAAATCTTTGAAATATTGAATCAAATAATATTTTTTTAATTCTTAATTATTTTTCTTACTTTTGAGGCACAACAAATATGAAAATAGATAATTTCTTGCTTTTGGCGCATTTCATCGTGTTATTTGATGTGAAAAAGTTGCCATAACATCGAACGAATAATAGCTAGAATGCCAGCTCGCGCCGTGACGTTTAAATGTGGAAAAAGCGGCAAAACAAGTGAAATCCTCGATAATTGGGAAACCTCGATAATATGAGAAACAGGTATATACCCTACAGTGTTTTACCGAGTAATTCGATATGATACACAAAAACAAAGCTTCAAGTTACTTGTAACGTTACCGAACTTTCCGCTGTTTTCAAAGAGCAACGCTCTCTGATGTAAATAGCGAAAAAATCAAAATATCAAAGAGCGTATTTACATCAGAGAAGACTCGGATTACAAATCGGCCCTTTGCAAAATATCGTTCTTTACACGGAAATGCAATATAAGCAGTCAGATACATTAGTGAAAGCAGTTCCCTTTACCAATATCTCATGATCTGGATCTGTCATGGTTCCTAGAGATCAAACTGCGGCCGAAACAAGATTTTTTTCGGCTTCTGTTCGTGTTTATATTTTGACAGGAAGGTATGCATAAATGCGCATGCTCAGTGAATCTCTTCCGCTGGAGAACGATAAAGGACCACTTTTCATTTCCGAATTTTTATGATAAAAAATACCCTTTTCAACAATTAAGTTTTTCTAAATTTAAAATAGATTTTAATCCATAAGTGGAATTTAGATCAAAATCTATAAAATATAATCTATTCTAAATAAATAATGTCGGTATTTGTCGAAAACACGTTCCTCTTTGTTCCTCCTATTTTTACCGGAAGTGTAACCATAACTACAACAAAGCGACAGATCGCGGGAAAATTCAACATGCTCGTGTTGATTGTCCCAAAATCTTTGCCCTAATAAGATCAATGGTTGTCGCAGAACAAGGAGGATAGATTTATTTTGGTAAATATTCATTTCAGCATTTTCCAAATAACACATGTTTTTGCGTGTCAATCAGCGTAGCCCGTACGCAAAATCAAACATTTCTAAAGTAGAAATGGTCCAAAAGCGGGCCCTACGCTGGGTCATGAATGACTTCTCCCCTCTCTCGAGTGTTTCAGCTATGCAGGAGTATCTTGGCTGGCGTTCCCTTGAACATCGAAGACTTGACAGCAGACTCATTATAATGTTTTACAAAATCTATCATAACTTAGTAGCAGTAGATATGCCACCTTATATTAACCCTTTCCCAAACAGCAAAATTTTAGTGTGATCCACTTAAAAAAATTCCAAAAATGACAAAATGGAAGTTATTTAAGATAGAATTTGTATAAAATATGACATAGAAAATATTGAGACAAAAGGAGAAACTGCTGGTTATCAGCAGTTTCTCCTTTTGTTTCAATGTTTTCCCAAGCCTTTTTTAATAGGGACGTCAAAACCAGGTCTTGTTTGGGAAAGGGTTAAAGCCCCCTGTAGATTTACAAGACATATGCACCCGCTATCCTTAGCTCAACTACATTTACCTACTGACTATCATAGATTTTCCTTCTTTCCCCACAGCATTGTCCTTTGGAACAGACTTCCAAGTCACATTGCCACCCTGCCTGACCTTGATCACTTCAAGAAGGCAGTTGTAAAGATTCAATGTTAGTCTAGGTGTCAATGTTTTTAACTTATCTTTTACCTTCCTATACTCACCATTAACATTTTAACCTTACTATCAGCCTTTTTATCTCACTTTCCAGTGGCGGATCCAGGATTTTTGAAAGGGGGGGTTCGAATTTACAATTAGGGGGGTTCGTTTTCCTATGAATATACAATTTTGACTGAATTTCTGCATGAAAATGAAAGAATTAGGTTTCAGAGGGGGGTTCGTTTGAACCCCCCGAACCCCCTCTGGATCCGCCACTGCTTTCA
The DNA here is from genome assembly GCA_963680895.1 of Fragum sueziense. Lineage (NCBI taxonomy): Eukaryota > Metazoa > Mollusca > Bivalvia > Cardiida > Cardiidae > Fragum > Fragum sueziense. The sequence goes on along the minus strand of OY804600.1, from coordinate 15,417,140 downwards.
CTGACATGTCTGCTGTCAGTTTTTACTTTTCTTCACCTTTTTTTACTAACAGATCCGACATGCACCTACGTCCTGCCTTTAACACTCGCGAGAGGGGTTGGCAGTATACAGAGATAGATAGATAGATGGAAGCTTAAATCAAAATAGAAAAGCCCATTATTCTCTCAATATTGTCGGATATTTTTATGCTCCCCGAAAAATTTCGGGGGAGCATATAGTCGCCATGCTGTCCGTCCGTCTGTCCGTCCGTCCGTCTGTCCATCCGTCCGTGTGTCCGTCCGTCCACAGCCAGATCTCAGCAACCCTTGGGCCAAATTCAATGAAACTTCACATGTGAACTCCCTTGGATAATCCCTAGGGACCTTTTTCTCCGTTTCTTGATTTGAGGCTGCGTCATGGAAAAAGGGGCCTAAATGTAAAAATTAGTTTTTCTCTAATTTCTCTTCATCTAATGGGCAGAATGTAATGAAATTTTGCAATTATGTGATAAATGAGATGTCCAAGACCATATTCTAAAAATAATGTGTGTACAAAATAATCTGTCATGGGAAAAGGGGGCTTATTGTATGATAGTTTTTATTTTGTGACAAACACTTATTCGGGGAGCATAATCCGTCTGTGACGGCTCTTGTTTTCTTTAGATTCTATGCCGCATGTAGATCCAGATCTGTAGACTTTTCTGTTTGCTACGTATCATAGATTCTCCATTCTAAACATATACATGAGAGATATTAGGAGAATATCCTTTCCAGTAGGCCTAGCCTAAATCTAGACATAATAGCTGTGTGCGATTTAGGCAGGTAGAGCTCTTCTAGAAGAGTCTGGTTCCCGCCTCTGATACACTACGTTGTAGAAAAAATACAACATAGTGTATCAGAGGCAGGAACCAGACTAGCGCTACCACTTCTAGAAGAGCTCTACCGGCCTAAATCGCACGTGGCTAATTTCTCCTTTTAGACTAGAGATTCTAGATCTAGTCCAATTTGGAAGGGAGTTTGAGAGAACAAAATGGTTGATTTCAAAGTTATTAAAAAGCCTGTTTAACCCATTCCCACATATTGACTCTTTTTGACTCCTTAAAATATAAATGCTTTGGAAAACATTGTGGAAAATAAAGACATTGCTTGTGACAAGCAATGTCTTGATTTCCTTCAATGTTTTCTACCCAAATAGAACAAGCATGTTAAAAATTTCAGTCCCTTGATATTGTAGTCTGCAATATCTTTGAATTTGGACCATCTAAAATTTTGCCGTTCGGTAATGGGTTAACCCTTTCACTGCCATAGGCGACTTTTGTCGAATACAGGGGGTCCCTTCCATAGGCGAATTCAGTCGACAAATTTATGGGGGCGAAATATATGATTATTCTTTACAGCTAAGTCGTTTTCACACATTCTTTTTCTTATAGATCTAGCACCGTTTTAGTAATCAAAGTACTAGCGTTTGACAGGTGAAACAGTAGAATTTGTGTTACAATCGGTAAGCTTTCAGTATTTTTATGAGGAATTTTTCAGAACAAGAGGGCCAAGATGGCCCTATATCGCTCACCTTAGAGATCATCAAGATGATAATTTTTGTCTCATACCACATACACAACTTCTGAACAACGTTCATTAAAGGGACATTTCATCCTCATTTTGATTTTTTAAAGTATGTCTTGATGCCAAGATTGATTATTCTAATGGGTATAAATGGTATCAGTTTTTTGAAGTTGTTGATGATAGGCGATAAACACGCCTTCAACATTGAGAAAGAAACGACAAATTCTATATACATCTGAACTGTTGTGGACAACAATTTGTTTAATTTTAACACAAAAATATATATTTCTCGTAAACGGCGCAAAATTTTGGCTTGAATTTTTCAGAATTTTCATAAGAAATAATGCTCTTTATGATAAAAATGAAAGTGAAATTTATGAGAAAAAATTCTGAAATGTCACTTTAAAGAAAACAATTTAAACAATGCTGGTATTGGAGAGTTATACTACCATGGGAAGTGCAAAATTTACGTTAAGGATCTCTGATAAACAGAATTGGAGAAGAATGTATCATTATGAGACAATTCTACATACAAACTTTCAAAAGCCTTACGCCAATCAGTTTAGGAGAAAAAGATTGTACACAATTTCCTTCTTTGTCTCTATATGAAATTCGATACCCACAACATAGGACCAATTTTCCTTGTATCACAATAATTTGAAATTTTTGGTAGAGGGCCTTGAGATAATTCTACACACAAAATTTCAAAGCTCTAGGCCAAACGGTTCAGGAGAAGAAGATTGTACAAGATTTCCTACTTTGTCTCTATATGAAATTTGATACCCACAACATAGGGCTAATTTTCCTTGTATCACAATAATTTGAAGTATTTTGGTAGAGTGCCTTGAGATGATTCTACACACAAAATTTCTAAGCTCTAGGCCATACGGTTCAGGAGAAGAAGATTGGGGTGTAAAAGATTTCCTTCTTTGTTTCTATATGAAATTCGATACCCACAACATAGGGACAAATTTCCCTTGTATCACAATAATTTGAAGTATTTTGGTAGCGGGCCTTGGAATCATTCTACACACAAAATTTCAAAGCTCTAGGCCAAACAGTTCAGGAGAAGAAGATTGTACAAGATTTCCTCCTTTGTCTCTATATGAAATTCGATACCCACAACATAGGGCCATTTTTCCTTGTATCGCAATAATTTGAAGCATTTTGGTAGAGGGCCTTGAGATGATTCTACAAACAAAATTTCAAAGCATCTAGGCCAAACAGTTCAGGAGAAGAAGATTGTACAAGATTTCCTTCTTTGTCTCTATATGAAATTTGATACCCACAACATAGGGCCAATTTTCCTTGTATCACAATAATTTGAAGTATTTTGGTAGAGGGCCTTGAGATGATTCTACACAGAAAATTTCTAAGCTTTAGGCCAAACGGTTCAGGAGAAGAAGATTGTACAAGACTTCCTTCTTTGTCTCTATATGAAATTTGATACCCACAACATAGGGCCAATTTTCCTTGTATCACAGTAATTTGAAGTATTTTGGTAGAGTGCCTTGAAACCATTCTACACACAAAATTTCAAAGCTCTAGGCCAAACGGTTCAGGAGAAGAAGATTGTACAAGATTTCCTTCTTTGTTTCTATATGAAATTCGATATCCACAACATAGGGCCTTTTTCCTTGTAACACAATAATTTGAAGTATTTTGGTAAAGGGTCTTGAGACGATGCTACATACAACATTTCAAGACTCTATGCCTTATAGTTTGGGAGGAGAAGATTTTTTAGTAATTGTGGACAGACAGACGGATGACGGACGGTGAGCGATCACAATAGCTCACCCTCAGCACTTTGTGCTAAGGTGAGCTAACAAAAGACAACAATATGGCTGCCATTAGAACATGCACTTGCTATTTATGCCTACAAGCTGTAAATATCACTATGAATAACACCAAAAGTGCTGGAAAAGGATTCGGGATGGTTTGAACTCGTGTTTAGTTGACAATTCAACAATCTGTTCTGTCAAATTATTATACTTTCAAGTTCAACGGAAACATTTAGTCGATGTTTGCTCACCCATTTTGTTCCATTGTTCTACTAGATTGTAACAATTTGTGAGTTAAATAAAAAAGAAAAAAATATTGTCATTTCATAAATAACTTTGAAATTTTGGTCACATATAGATGCTTAATTTGTCTGTATGTGCTGAAAATTTGAAAGGATTCCATCAAATGACTCAAAAGAAATGCATGTTTTTGTGTACAGGGTATCAATTCTTGGAAATTTCTTCGAATTAATTCAGCAGTGAGAGACGCGTCCGAAATCAATATTTGGCAGTGAAAGGGTTAAGCATTTAGATCTAGATCTACATTGTCAATAGGAAATGAAAAAGTGCTGGTTATATTCATTTTTTCTTTTCTCTCAATATTTCCAAAACTATTTCCATGAATAACATCAAAACCAGGCATTGTTTGGTAAATGTTATTTCAGATCTAATAAGCATAAAAATAAGATTAGAGTAGAAGACTATAGGATCCGATAGCTTAAATTGGCGAATTTAGGATTTTTGTGAGGGGTTCGAATCATTGAATGTACAAATAGGGGGATTCATTTTCCTGGTACATTGTATTATCAAGCTACGGATGTGGATTCGTTTGAACCCACAACCCACCGCCCCCTACCCCCACCACTGGATAGATAGAAAATAATGTGGGGGGAAAGAAAAATATGATAGATCTATAACAAATTCTCTTTTATACACAGTGTAAAAGTGATAATTAACAAAGTGAATATGAATCTTTCTTAGGCCTGTGTCTTTCTCCACCAAAAATGTTAGATCTACATTCTGACCTATATTCCAAATTTGTCACTTTCAATGTAAAAGTATTTTTTATAAATCCAATTTTTAATTTTCATTAGATCTTATAAGGATTGCTCCAAATATTGATTATTACAAATTGCAAACATTTGAGATAAAGAACAATGAGATAAAAAGACTTTTAAGTGTGCAGGACTGCAGGTTAAGCTTTAACCCTTTCCCAAAGAAGACCTGGTTTTAACATCCCTATAGTAAAGGTCTAGGAAAACATCAAGACAGTCACAAAAGAAGAAAATGCTGAGAATCAAATTTTCAGATTTCTCCTTTTGTCTCAATATTTCCAGAGCTATAAAGTACAAAAAATATACATCACTACCCATTTATTCTTTAGCGGCTTTTGAATAAGAATATTTTAAAATTTTGTGGGAAAGGGTTACAAATGGACACTGACAATAATTAGGAATCTGCCATTAAGTTGCCCTTTGTATTCATATCAGGAAATCTGAATTATTTAGTAGACTAGACTGATTGACCCACTGTTAAGACAATTTGTACATGTAATTGTTAAGGAATAACATAGATTGGTTCTAAAATGCACTAACTACAGCTTGATAGGTCTGTGGTTCCAAGGTTGTGGCCGAGATAAATAATTATCATGTAGGCATGTACTGAAATATTTAGTTACCACTTTGGGTCTTGAAATAACCTAATTTCACTGTTCCCCCAAACCCCAAAATGTAACTTCCAAATTGAATCTTGCTCCCACAGTGCAATTTAACTGAGTGAGTGAGTATTCTATCATCGCTTTTCAATTAAAAACCTTGTAACTGCAGCTTGTTTTAAGATTGTTGTACCCCTAGTAAATCTGTTTTTGATCATACAAAGTTTTAATAGATTTATTTGATAGATTTGAATTTAGACAACTGTTGCAATCAGAAACTTAAGCAAAATTAACACCTTTTCTGCTACAAATCTTTTTCAAATCGATCATAAAGACTAATTATTACTTAAAACAGAATTATTGAAAAATATATAAAATGTTATATCTCACATGATTCCCAAATCGCGATTTTTCTCAATATTTTTGTTAATATAATTATATTAATATAATATTGTTAACATGGTAAAGGCTAAATGAGTGCATCCTGGATTACTGCAGTGTTAATCCTTTTAGGGTTGTCCAAATTTAATGCTACTACAGACAACAAAATGGATATTAATAAAGATATAACTAAGGATTTTTTGTAGAATTTAGCTTAAAAATATTGAGGCAAAAGTAGAAAATGCTGATTTTCAGCAAGCGCGGATCCAGGTATTTTTACCCATGGGGTTCCGATCTTTAACCCCTTTTTTGCTGAAATTCAGGGGGTCAGGTCCCTGACCACCCCTGGATCCATGCAGATACATGTCATACCATGAAGGACTAAATATAACAATGGTTTGTCATGGCATACAGGGATGAATGACGCAGCTTATATGGGACATAACCAGCAATGTTTTTGATAACCCTTTTTTTCGCCAAATTCCAGGGGGGTCATGACCCCCTGACACCCCCCTCTGGATCCGCGCATGTTCAGCATTTTCTTCTTTTGCCTCAATATGTTTCCTGGCCATTTCTTTCATGGGCGGCAAAAAGTGTCATTGTGTGGGAATGGTTTAATTGATTAAGGATTCTTTCCACACTGTAGTCTCAAGGAAGCTGCAGATTAAAGTGAATATTGAAGGAATCATTAAAGAAAGTTTCCTCAATGTCTCCATGGAAGATGTTTATTCTTGTAGTTAACAAAAGATTATTATGGATGGAGCAACTCATTCTAGCATATTGTGTTGGGAAATTGTTGGATATTAATTATTTCGGCTTATTTTATGTTGCTAAGTAAGTTAAGTACTGTACATGTATCCCTTGCTGCAATACATGCATTTTGAGAAATTTAACAATTCTTCTTTCGATACTTGTCATAAAATATAAATTTATGGAACCAATGATGTAGGTTGGTAATTCCTTTGAAAATCGAAATCAATTATTTTTGTGACCCGAAATTGACAGTCTTCATAAAAAATTATTCATACAGACTGTTCTTTGTCAATGCTCAGCCTGCCAAAGCAACAATATTCCATTAATATTATATAATTTCAATGAATCAGAAAATAATAATTGTTGCATATTAATGCATTCCTTAAGTATCAAAAGCAATAAGGGAAAGAACAAAATGCTTGTTATCTTTTCTCTCTTTGTTTGGTAAACCTTTCGCTAAGACATATCAAAAACCAGGGATTATTAATTGTTTTAAAGGGTTTTCAAATAAAAACAATAACATTTGAATGAATTGTAATAAGAATAATTGAGAAGAGTTTAATAATATTATGCATGTCATGATTCAAATATTTGATCAGACCCTAAATTTGTTTTCTTCCTTAGAGATTTACCCAGTGATCTAAAGAACGGAACACTTGAAGGACCCTGGCAACTGTAACAATGAAAGACACATCTCTTAACCTCGATTTTCTTCATGAAGATAACGGAAAAGACACTCACAAGGAACCCGCGATCGCTCGAAGAAGATGGGTTTATGAAGCTAAAGTTTCTTCGAGACGTCATGTTAATCCAGAGTTTGTGGAGAAGACTGATAAATATGCAAGGGAGTCTGAACCTTGTAGGAATAAAGACAGTGAACCAAAGCAGGATAGGGCTAGACAACCATGGAGTGTTTCTAATGGTACATGGAATGGTACATCAAATGGTGCAATGAATGGTACATCAAACAGAACATTGAAGAATGGTACAATGGATGGTACTTCAAATAGTGCATCAAATGGTATGTCAAATGGTGCATCGAACGGAACATTGAATAATGGTACATCAAATGGTATCTTGAAGAAAGGAAATCTCCCTGAAGGAAGAGCAGATGACAAGTCTTGGAGAAGAGATAGCTATTCCAAAAATGGTAAGATGGTAATAAATGATGATTTTAACCCACTACCACACAGTGACTCTTTTTGACTCCTCTTAACCCTTTCCCAAACCACAAATTTTTAGGGTGATCCAATTTGAAAGCTGCTGCAGACGACAAAATAAAGATTGAAAACAGCCAGATTTGTGTAAAATATAGCACAGAAAATATTGAGGCAAAAGGAGAAACTGCTGATTATCAGCAGTTTCTTCTTTTGTCTCAATATTTTCCCAAGCCTTTTCTATTAGGGACGTCAAAACCAGGTCTTGTTTGGGAAAGGGTTAAGATAATGGCTTTGGAAAATATTGTGGAATCTTCATTTCCCACTTTTTTTCTACCCCAAAAGCCCAAAAAATGTTAACTTTCATACACATGAAGTTGTCGTCTGCGTGATCTTTGAATTTGGAACAGCCCAAAATATGTCGTTTGTTAATGGGTTAATGCACTACAGCATAAATCTACATCAGAATATCAGAAGTTAGCATAGCACAAAATTTAGACTTCCAATTTGAAAGCTGCTGCAGATGACAAAATGGATGTTAATACGGATAGAATTTGTGAGTGATATAGCACAGAAAATATTTTGATAAAGGAAGAAAATGCTGATTATCAGCATTTTGTCACTCTGTTTTCCCAAACTACATATCGAGGACATCAAAGCCAAGTCTTGTTTGGGATAGGGCTAAGTTATTGAATGCCCTTAATTAAACTATAAATTTCTGATATTCTCAGACAATGAAATCAATCTCGCCCATAAAATTTTACATATAGTGTCAAAATATTTGCTTAAAATTATGCCCATTGGGGGAGAGGGGAGCATATTTCCCATTTTTACAAAATCATTGTTATGATCTCCCTTATTTTAATTTCCATCAAAATTTCAGATGAATACTATGCCTGTATCGAAAGATTGGGGGCATATTGTTTTACTCATGTCCGTCTGTCTGTCCGAAAACTTAACATTGGCCATTAGGAGGGGCATAAGTGTTTCACAAACACATCTTGTTTCACTTGTAATTTTAATGAATAAATCTTGATTTTTTTTACATAAAGATCCCAATTTCTAAATGTACCAGCTGAAGTTTATATGTTTTAATCCACGATCAGTAAAAGTGTGGGTCTAACAAAGGATAAACGTGGAATGTAAAAGTTGAAAAAACTTTCATTAAGTACAAATTTATAGGAAATCAATATTGAAGAAATAGCCTCTAAATTAGTCTTAGATGTATATAATGCTTAATCCTTTCCCAAATGACACAATTCCACACCTGTCCGAATTCAAAAGTTATCGCAGACGACAAATTGGTACCAACCAGTGTGTCATATGAGTGTTTTGTAGCATGAAAAGCATTGAGAGAAAAGAAGAAAATGCTGGCAATCAGCATTTTCTTCTTTTCTCCCAATGCTTTTCAAATCTTTTTATATTACGAATGTCAAAATCAGAGCTTGTTTGGGAAAGGGTTAATCTCTTAGGCTGGCAAAACATTTTATTGGTTAACCTTCTTTATTACTATTTTTTCAATGGAAAGTTAATAGCAAAAACAGCATGATAATACAATAAATTGCATTGCCACTGCCCAAAACATTTTAGTGAGCATCATGCTCATTGTCTTATGAATTAATAAGAAATTAAAAAGATCTACAAATAATGCTAGTACAACAATTTCACACTCAGATTTTTAACCACAAGAGTTATTCAATTTATAGTTGGTAGGACCTTGGACTCCCAACCATAGGGTCCCTGAGGTTCAATATCTGACATTTGTCTCCCACCAATGATTGGATAATCATAAACCTATAGATGTGGGCGAGCAGCTGGAGACTCCAAATTAACGTTGTGGTAGTACAGTAAGCACTGCCTGGTGAGAGAAACAACAGGAATCCATCCATGGTAAGGTAACCCAGCAGCACAATATGACTGAGATTTGTTAAGACTGGTGTTAATGAAACCCCAGTCAATCAACCTTCTATGAGTCTTATTTTTTGCTATCTGCCAGAATTCAGAAATTAAACGAAAAAGACAATAATTTATGTTCTTATTACAAAAGCAATTTCAACAATTAAAAGAATTACATGACCAAAGAAATAGTTTATTCTTTCAGATCTTTTCTTTTTTACACAATGTTGTCTTAATTTCTTAGATCTCAATAAAAATGCCGACCATTGTCACAGATGTTTGAGTGGTAACTGACTATCCGATAATCTTTATTTCAAATAACAACTAAATATATATAAATACAATTTTTGACCTTTTCCCAAACAATTCCATTTTTGGTATCACTTTGAATTAAACCACTAGACATAAAAGGCATTGCAGATAACCCCTTTTTCTTCTTAAAACTTTATACATTGTATTTTCTTTGTCATATTTTTCTTGGTTAATTGTGATATTATTCTTGTCATCTGCAACACCTTTGATTTTAAGAACTGTCCAAATTTAGTCAAGTGGGCAAAGGTTTCGGCCATTGACTGAGTTTTAAAACAGTTTTAAACAGTTTTTCCAAACCCACTTTAATAGGTGTAGTATTTCGGTGTATTTATATAGGCAACTTTACGCTTACGATTCCGTATTGAATTCTACCAATGAACTTTTGATAGGGAAGGAAATTGGCAGTTTAAATCCTTTGATACTCATCCAAACCCTATGTTGTGGGTACTCATTTGAATTGTCTCGATGAGACAATTCAAATGAGTACCCAAAACATAGGGTTTAATCAAGGATAATGGAAATATTTTGATATTGGTGATGAAATTTCCAATGAACTTGAGCCAATCTACCGGATATCAATAGTCGACACTTATCAACGACCAATTGGGGTGGACTGAATGGGCCTTGGATACGAGAACTGTCGACTTGTCAACTGTCTTTTACATGTCGTTTGAATAACCCAATAGTTTAATTCTCCTAATCAGTTTAATGGGAATTTTATAGTTGTCTTTTCTGTTTGGATATACGCTGAAATTTGATAAAAGATGGCTCACGAAGCCTTATCATGGAATAGTATGTATTTTTGTATTTAAAAGTTTTATTTGTTTGATTTTATTGAATAGTAATTTTATTCTTGAATGATCCTTTTAATATTTGTTTTCCCTATTGTTATGAAATGCTATTGGTTTTTATATTTGTTTACGACAGATTGTAAAGTTTTCCATAGCTTTTTGTATTATAACCTTTGATATTTTCACGTTCATTTGAAAACTGAGATGTATATCAAATGGTACAGGTATCACAGATACCCTTGTACATTGATCAGATGATTTTTGATTGATAGAAAAGATGATGAAGAGTATTGTCAATTTTTCATTGTTCAATCTTCTATGAAAAAAGAAAGATAATTTTATGTTTACAATTGAACCTTCAATATTTTTTAAAATTCTTACTAAAACAATAAAAGAATTTCAAAACTCTGCGAGATCACATTTTTTTTCCGTGGATTCTGTCAATGTTTTATGCTAGTTGTACATGTATTTGAAAAGAAATCCATTATGCTTCTATTATCTGTAATAGAACATTTTGTTTTGGAAAGAAATGTTAAAATTAATGATTTCATGGGTAAAACTTATGGCATATTTCATTTTGCACTCATTTTCATTTTCACTTGAAATATCTTAATGTTGATTGACATTAAGGGGGAATGCTCCAGTTTCCTAAAAGTTTTCCCAATAATAGAATTTATTTGTATTTTGTATGTTGATATTACATGTAATTACCAATTGAAAAATAAAATAAAAATGGATGGTCAGCGATCTTGTTTGAATTTTATAGGCATTCGTATAACATACCCCTACATAGAAAAAATGCACAATTTCTTGCACCTGTCCAAGGTCACTAAAATGCTAATAAAATGCTGTATATTCATCGTTTAGTCCCGAAAACGGATTAAAAGTAACGTCTTACATTTAATAAGAACAGAAAACCCAAAATATGTGCTATTAAAAACGCGTAAATGTATAAAACAGCATGCTCACGTGTTCGGTTAGATCAACGAAACTGGAGTGTTTTATGTCAAAATTTGCATATTTTTGGAAATATTTCAAGTTCTACATAATAGAATTTGATAAAACTCCCTCATTGTATTAAGCAACATGTCCTGGTAATAATTCAAAGAGAAAATGTATAGGTCAGCGCACTTATTAGTGAATTACAGCAATTTTTATCAGCTACACGCGAATAAAATGACGCAAAACAGTGGTAACTGCATACACACTTACGTCTGTCTTGCTCTAAATAATCGATTTCCATCTTGAGGAAATCAGTTTTGCATAATAAATACACTTTTACAGTCGAAAATGGTAAATTGTAATGGTGTGTTATATTATTGAAAATATGGTAGCGAATCATATTGGTACGAAACATTAAATTGTCTACAGTAATAACCGAGTGTTCCGAAAAACTGGAGCATTCCCCCTTAAATTTTTTATGAATTAAAGTTGAACAGGTGCGTATATTACAGCGATGTGTACCAATTTGTCAATATGATAAATGAAAGATTTATTCTTTCTTATCTATGGCATGTCTTTTATGTCAACTTTTTCCTCCATGACATTTCAAAGGTTTTAAATTGGCAAAGGTTTAGACTGGTCCAAATTCAAAGATTTTGCAGACGACAATTTCAAGGGAATGAAAATTTACATATTTTTTAGTCTTTCTGGGTAGAAATTAGAAAATATTGTGGGAAATGAAGAAATTACTGTTACAGGCAATTTCTTCATTTTCCACAATGTTTTCCCCAAGCATATTTTTACAGGCATCAAAAGTGTCCTTGTGTGGTAATGGCTTAATTGTGTGAGATGTTCCAGAAAAAAAATCAATGGGACTCTTTAACCCTTTCCCAAACAACTAAATATTAGGGTGATCCACTTCAAAAACTGTAAAAAATGACAAAATATATGTTATTAAAGATAGAATTTGTGTAAAATATGGCACAGAAAATATTGTTACAAAAGGAGAAACTGCTGGTTATCAGCAGTTTCTTCTTTTGTTTCAATGTTTTCCCAAACCTTTTCTACTAGGGACGTCAAAACCAGGTCTTGTTTGGGAAAGGGTTAAGATATATTATTACAACAGGCAAATTTGTAAGATCATAGAACATATTGAGGTAAAAGGAGAAAGGAGTGCTGTTTAGTAGCAATTTATTTTTCCTACTAATGCTTTGACAAACTATTTCTACTAGGGGCCCGTATTATCAGCGCATCAGACTCTCACTCTTGAGGTCCCGGGTTCTACCCCTGGTCGCTGCAACATCCTTTCAGGCAAAATTGTCTCCCATCAATTGTTTGATAATCTTTAACCTATGTGGGCAAGCAGCTGGAGGCTTGGTAAGGATGTTGAGGTATTTTTGGTGAGAGTAATAACAGGGTTAGGTGCTCTAGCCATCGTGATATGACCACAGCTGTTGAAAGAGGCTTTAAACCCCAATCAGTCAATCAACCCATCCAACTTGGTTGTAAGATCGTTGATAATACGGGCCCCAGGTCTTGCTTTTTCAAAAAAAACTGAAACAAATACTCATGAGTACATGCTCAACTTCAATGGAATTTGACTCCAACGTTGAAGGGTATTCGATTGATGTTCATGTGAATTTCGCGTGGTTAGAGTACAGTGCTCAGATTTGAGTCTGAGAAGGTACGTAAGTTTTTTCGAGAAACCGGGGCCAGGTCTTGTATGGGAAAGGGTTAAATGTCTGTGTTGGAAGTGTTACAACCCCAAAATGGCTTTATTTCAGTAAGCCTATAGACCTGTATTATGTATTAAGCAAATACAGGGGATGATAGATATTTGATAAGAAGATATAAATTTGGGATTAACCTGTCATTTAACTTCTTCCTTACGCTTTCCTAGTCTGACAATATTTTCAAAAGTCAAAGGAGTGGATGGGCAGTGGCCATAGAGCTGTTGGTAGCGCATCAGACTCTCACTCATGAGGTCCTGTGTTCAATCCCCAGTCATGGCAAACATCCTTTCTGACAGTTTTCTCCCACCAACAGTTTGATGATTGTTAACCTATGTTGGTAAGCAGCTGGAGGCTTGGTAAGGATGTTGTGGTAGAACTGGTGAAAGAATTGACAGGAATCCAAGGTTAGGTACTCCAGCCACTGCTATATTACCACAGCGTTTGAAAGAGGCGACCTTATTCAATCAATCAAAGAAGTCCATTTGACATGGCATGAATGGTCAGGATGTTTTACCAAGAGGGAAAAGGTGAAATACTGGTGATAATCAGCATTTAAGGTAGAATACCCCTGCTGTGACCAATTAGGGATTTCATAGGACGTTGGAATTTTTCAGGCTACGGCGTAAACATTCAGCAGTATTTGATCTATATGGATAGGTTACAAAGCGCAAAAATTCTGTACCTTCTGCTGCCAAATGGATACTATGTCGTCTGAAAAATGCCAACAATGTGTGAATCTTTATTACAGGACTGGTATTCTACCTTAATTTTTCTTACCTATGTTTGATAGAGCATTCTCTTTTGCAGATGCCAAAACTAGGTATTGTTAAGAAAAGTGTCAAAATGTTATCTAGATATTGAAGTGCAAGACAATTTAAAGTGCCTTTATATTGTAAAGCCATTAACAACTGTCTTGCACCAACATATCAGCCTATTAGCCAATATATCATTCATAGCTGATCTCAATTTCGGCTTTCAATAGGTATCGTATATTGGTTTTGATACATTAATTGTTTGTATGGGGAGCGTTTTCTTCCGTTTTTGGTTAAACTTTTGACAATTTGATTACCTGTCCATGATGATAGATTATTTCTGCACTTTTAAAGAAAAAAAAAATCAATCTTTCATGGATAGAATGGGAGTATGATAAAATACCATCAGAACAAAGAATGCACCAAGACAAAACTTAAATCATGGCGAGGAATCAGGTGACAATTTCAGAAAATCGTCAATAATCTAGTTAATACCTGACTCATTTGAATTTGATTTGAAGTAGCGAGGATGGATAAATGCCAGGATATTGAAGATATTTCAAAAATCAGCTTATAAAAAAGTTATTGATGATCAACCAATAGTTTGTTTGGTCTTCAATAACTTTTATAAGCCAATTTTTAAAAAGATCTTAAAAGAAGAAAATAATTGAGCCGGGATCTGGAAAAACGTCCCTTATAGCATTTTTACAAATTGAGTTTCAAGATCAGTCTGTTGTCAAATGCAGTCAAATGTGCATCCATGCTGCTCTTTTTAAGTCACTACAGGTCACAAAGAAACTATTAGAAAGCAACATGGATCCTGATCAGACTGTGCGTATGCACAGGCTGATCTGGATCTATGTTGGGCTCAAAAGCCTTAAGGGACGTTTTTCCAGATCCTGGCTCAATTATTTAAGTTAAAATGTGTAAATGAAGAAGATTTACAGAAAGAGCATGGACCAACATAGGGTTTCTTGCAGAAATGTTAATCATGAGTGTAAGCAATTAATTTCATTAACCATAAAGATTGTCAAATTAATACTTTTCTTGATCGATAAAGATCAATATCCTGCGGGTTTGCTCCGATAATTAAACTAACCTGATACGCTTCATAATGACCGGTTAGGCTTTATCCGATACTTTATCTTAACTAGCTAAATAACACAGAAAATATTTGTCATTTATTTCTGCCGATTGTGTGTCTCTATCAATTGAAAAAGTCTTTACACTTTCTAAAACTGCTTTTCATTTTGTAAACTTAAATTAAGCCTTTCGCAAGCTGCGACTTACTGTGATGCATTTGATATAAAAGGTTGTAGAGAAACATTGTGGCAAAAGAAGAATGATGATAACAAGGATTTTCTCCTTTTGCCTCAATATTTTCTGTGATGTGTGGTATATGAAATGCTTGTAAACTTTATCAACACCCATTGTTTTGTCTGCTTGTATCATTGTCTTTAAAAAGGCATTTGAATAGGGAACGATTTTATCAAGTAACCAGTGACGTAATTTTGGACAACCGATAGTATTTCATAGGTGTTATTATAAAATCTCGCAACTATGGCTTACAGTTGGCGCCACCTCCTATGGCACATGTTTACAATTTGTTCAAATGTAAATAAAATGATGTACAAAATATGGTTAAATTCTATAAAAGTAGTGCATAATGTACCTAAATTTTCATAGTATTTACGTAACTTAATTTTTACAGAATTTAAACATGTTTTACACAACAAGTTACAATGTTTTATTTACATTTGAACAAAATGTGAAAATGTGCTATAAAATGTGGCGCCAACTGTAGTTGCGAGATTTTATAACAGCACTTACGGTTTATCAAAACACAACGGTAAACGAAGTGCACAAAATAGGGGACGATTTTATCAAGTAAACAGTGACGTAATATTCGGACAAACAATAATATATCGTGGGTGTTGTTATAAAATCCCGTAACTACGGCTTGACTCAAGCCGTAGTTACGAGATTGTATAAAAACACCGACGGTTTATCAAAACATAACGGCTAATTCAGTCTATTTTTAGCACAAAACTCATCGCCATTCTTTGCTATTATTATTTGATGATTGTGATATAGGAATAAGCTAGTCTGTAGTTATAGTAGATTGCTGTCTTGGGGGTCTGAGCACCCATGATTGTGCAACTACTCTTTCCCTAAAAACAAAATTTCTTGTCAAGTGCATAGTGAAAAAGGTAATGCAGACAAAAGATGCTGCTTTATACGCAATTTTGTATATTAAATAGCATGAAAAGCAATATGGAAATGTTGATCACCAGCATTTTATTCTATTCTTCCAATGCCAGCATTCTGCATATTTAGGATATCAAAACCAGCTAATGTTTGGGAAAGGGTTAAAGTACTTTAAGTTTTGGATAAGTGTGGCTCCATTTAAAGCATTATTCTATTCTAGTCCATGATATATGTACATATCTATTGTGATCGGGCAATAATGTTTTGGGTAAATAAGGATTAAGTTAAGAAGTTAAATTGCCTTTCTACTCTGCAGAACCCCCACTGTATTTGTTCGGTAGAATAAAGTGGTAGATTAATAGAAAATAAATATACCGAAATTTGTATTATCTCCCTTTGTTCTGTACGAAAATAAAATTGATCAATTAGTTCCAATCTTATCACTATTAGAGATGATATATTTCACACATGGCTACCTCCTATATAGCTATGGCTTTTCATTTGGGACATTGACCTTCAGACCTTGACCTTAGAGTTTGACCTATTTTTTAGGGGTACAAGCTTCAATTAACCCTTTCCCAAACAAGACCTGGTTTTGACGTCCCTATTAGAAATGGCTTGGGAAAACATTGAGACAAAAGAAGAAAATGCTGATAATCAGCATTTTCTCCTTTTGCCTCAATATTTTCTGTGCTATAATTTGTATAAATCCAATCTTTTTCAACATCCATTTTGTCGTCTGCAGCAGCTTTCAAATTGGAACAGTCAAATTTTTTGTCGTTTGGGAAAGGGTTAAGATGAGCTGTATTTTTCATTGGACAACTCTTTGTTATTTCAATTTTGCAATTCTGCTGTTGTGTCTGTAGGCCTGTTTGTCCTATTTATTTTAAGGCAGCTGCCATAGCCCAGTTGATAGCTCATCTGCCACTCACTCGAGAGGTCCTGGATTTGACTGCTGCAAATATCCTATCTGACTAAAATTTCACCCACCAATGGTTAAATATCTATATGGGCGAGCAGCTTGAGGCACGGTTAGGGTGGATTGGTAGTACATTGTACTGGTATGAGAAACAGCAGGAATCCATGGTTTGGTGCTCCGGCCACAAGCAATATGAAAACAGCGCTAAAGCCAATGAACCGAAATCTATTTATTATACCCCCCAAATTCAATTTGGGGGGTATATAGGAGTCAGCTTGTCCGTTGGTCTGTCTGTCTGTCTGTCGGTCTGTCTGTTGGTCCGTCTGTTGGTTTTTTGTCCGCTCTATTTCTCCTTAACTATTAGACCAATTTTGTTCAAACTTCACATGTGAACTCATTACCAAGTGCAGATGTGCATATTAAATTTTTGTCACGGTCCATTGATTTTTGACGGAGTTACAGCCCTTGAGTGAATTTTCTTGTCCGCTCAATTTCTCGGAAACTAATGGACGGATTTCAAAAAAACTTTACAGTTATGCTTAGTAGCTCTCAAATATGTGCATATCAAATTTTGGTAAGGATTCATTGATTTTTGACTGAGTTATGACCCTTTGCTGAAAATTGCCATTTAACGCAAAATCAATGTGTGTTGATCGGTTTTTCAATTTTTTGTCCACTATATTTCTCATAAACTATTGAACCAATTTTGTTCAAACTTCACATGTGAACTCATTACTAAGTTGAGATGTGCATACTAAATTTTTTTCACGGTCCATTGATTTTTGACGGAGTTTCGGCCCTTGAGTAAATTTTCTTGTCCGCTCAATTTCTCGGAAACTAAAGGACGGATTTCAAAAAAAAACTTTACAGTTATGCTTAGTAGCTCTCAAATATGTGCATATCAAATTTTGGTGATGATTCATTGATTTTTGACTGAGTTATGGCCCTTTGCTGAAAATTGCCATTTTACGCAAAATCAATGCGTGTTGATCGGTTTTTCAATTTTTTGTCCACTCTATTTCTCATAAACTATTAGACCAATTTTGTTCAAACATCACATGTGAACTCATTACTAAGTTGAGATGTGCATACTAAATTTTTTTTTACGATCCATTGATTTTTGACGGAGTTACGGCCCTTGAGTGAATTTTCTTGTCCGCTCAATTTCTCAGAAACTAATGGACGGATTTCAAAAAAACTTTACAGTTATGCTTAGTAGCTCTCAAATATGTGCATATCAAATTTTGGTGATGATTCATTGATTTTTGACTGAGTTATGGCCCTTTGCTGAAAATTGCCATTTTACGCAAAATCAATGTGTGTTGATCGGTTTTTCAATTTTTTGTCCACTCTATTTCTCATAAACTATTAGACCAATTTTGTTCAAACATCACATGTGAACTCATTACTAAGTTGAAATGTGCATACTAAATTTTTTTCACGGTCCATTGATTTTTGACGGAGTTACGGCCCTTGAGTGAATTTTCTTGTCCACTCAATTTCTTGGAAACTAAAGGACGGATTTCAAAGAAACTTTACAGTTATGCTTAGTAGCTCTCAAATATGTGCATTTTCAATTTTGGTGATGATTCATTGATTTTTTATTGAGTTATGGCCCTTTGCTGAAAATTGCCATTTAACGCAAAATCAATGTGTGTTGATCGATTTTTCAATTTTTTGTCCACTGTATTTCTCATAAACTATTGGACCAATTTTGTTCAAACTTCACATGTGAGCTCATTACTAAGTTGAAATGTGCATACTAAATTTTTTTCACGGTCCATTGATTTTTGACGGAGTTACGGCCCTTGGGTGAATTTTCTTGTCCGCTCAATTTCTCAGAAACTAAAGGACGGATTTCAAAGAAACTTTACAGTTATGCTTAGTAGCTCTCAAATATGTGCATATTAAATTTTGGTGATGATTCATTGATTTTTTATTGAGTTATGGCCCTTTGCTGAAAATTGCCATTTAACGCAAAATCAATGTGTGTTGATCGATTTTTCAATTTTTTGTCCACTGTATTTCTCATAAACTATTGGACCAATTTTGTTCAAACTTCACATGTGAGCTCATTACTAAGTTGAAATGTGCATACTAAATTTTTTTCACGGTCCATTGATTTTTGACGGAGTTACGGCCCTTGGGTGAATTTTCTTGTCCGCTCAATTTCTCAGAAACTAAAGGACGGATTTCAAAAAAACTTTACAGTTATGCTTAGTAGCTCTCAAATATGTGCATATTAAATTTTGGTGATGATTCATTGTTTTTTGACTGAGTTATGGCCCTTTGCTGAAAATTGCCATTTTACGCAAAATCAATGTGTGTTGATCGGTTTTTCAATTTTTTGTCCACTCTATTTCTCATAAACTATTGGATCAATTTTGTTCAAACATCACATGTGAACTCATTACTAAGTTGAGATGTGCATACTAAATTTTTTTTTACGGTCCATTGATTTTTGACGGAGTTACGGCCCTTGAGTGAATTTTCTTGTCCACTCAATTTCTTGGAAATTAATGAACGGATTCTAAAAAACACTTTACAGTTATGCTTAGTAGCTCTCAAATATGTGCATATCAAATTTTGGTGATGATTCATTGATTTTTGACTGAGTTATGGCCCTTTGCTGAAAATTGTCATTTAACGCAAAATCAATGTGTGTTGATCGGTTTCTCAATTTTTTGTCCACTCTATTTCTCATAAACTATTGAACCAATTTTGTTCAAACATCACTTGTGAACTCATTACTAAGTTGAGATGTGCATACTAAATTTTTGTTACGGTCCATTGATTTTTGACGGAGTTACGGCCCTTGAGTGAATTTTCTTGTCCGCTCAATTTCTCGGTAACTAATGGATGGATTTCATAAAAACTTTACAAGTATGCTTCCTGCCTCTCATATATGTGCATATCAAAATTTGATTATGGTTCATTGATTTTTGACTGAATTATGGTCCTATGTTGAAAATAAGCAATGTTTACAACATTACCATGTGTTGGTCAGTCTTTTTAGCTCACCTGAGCAACATGCTCAAGGTGAGCTTTTGTGATCACCCTGTGTCCGGCGTGCGTCGTGCGTCGTGCGTCGTTCGTCGTCAACAATTGCTTTAAACATCTTCTCCTCCTCAACCACTTGGCCAATTCTTTCCAAACTTGGCAGAAATGTTCCTTGGGTGACCCTTTTCAAAACTTGTTCGTGAATTTTTTATTCGTCAAAAATTGTGGGCGTGGCAGGGCGGGGCTTATCAGACTTAAAGAAATCATTAGGGAATTCTTCAAAAATCTTCTCCTCCTCAACCACTTTGCCAATTCTTTCCAAACTTGGCAGAAATGTTCCTTGGGTGACCCTTTTCAAAACTTGTTGGTGAATTTTTGATTCGTCAAAAATTGTGGGCGTGGCAGGGCGGGGCTTATCAGACTTAAAGAAATCATTAGGGAATTCTTCAAAAATCTTCTTCTCCTCAACCACAAGGCCAATTCTTTCCAAACCTGGCAGAAATGTTCCTTGGGTGACCCTTTTCAAAACTTGTTAGTGAATTTTTGATTCGTTGAAAATTGTGGGCGTGGCAGGGCGGGGCTTATCAGACTTAGAGAAATCATGTGAAAAATCTTTAAAAATCAATTATCATGCCAATTTGAACCAAGCTTGGCAGAAATGTCCCTTGAGTGACTGTTTTCAACACATGCTCATGAATCTTTGATTGGGTGGAAATTGTGGGCGTGGCAGGGCAGGTCTTATCAGACTTCAAGAAATCGTAAGATAATTATTCAAAAATCTTCTTCTCCTTAACAATTGGGCTAATTCTTACCAAACTTGAAAGGAATGTTTCTTGGGTGACCCTTGTCAAAAGTTGTTCATGAATTTTTGATTTGTCAAAAATTGTGGGCGGGGCAGGGCGGGGCTTATCAGACTAAAAGAAATCTTTAGGTAATTTTTCAAAAATCGTCTCCTCCTCAGCCACTGGGCCAATTCTCTCCAAACTTGGCAGAAATGTTCCTTGTGTGACCCTTTTCAAAACTTGTTCGTGAATTTTTGATTCGTCAAAAATTGTGGGCGTGGCAGGGCGGGGCTTATCGGACTTAGAGAAATCATGTGAAAAATCTTTAAAAATCAATTATCAGGCCAATTTGAACCAAGCTTGGCTGAAATGTCCCTTGAGTGACTGTTTTCATCACATGCTCATGAATTTTTGATTCGTCAAAAATTGTGGGCATGGCAGGGCGGGGCTTATCAGACTTTGAGAAATTGTAAGACAATTATTCAAAAATGTTCTCCTCCTTATCCATTGGGCTTATTCTTACCAAACTTGAAAGGAATGTTTCTTGGGTGACCCTTTTCAAAACTTGTTCATGAATTTTTGATTCGTCAAAAATTGTGGGCGTGGCAGGGCGGGGCTTACCAGACTTAGAGAAATCATGTGAAAAATCTTTAAAAATCAAGTATCAGGCCAATTTGAACCAAGCTTGGCAGAAATGTCCCTTGAGTGACTGTTTTCAACACATGCTCATGAATTTTTTATTCGTCAAAAATTGTGGGCATGGCAGGGCGGGGCTTATCAGACTTTGAGAAATCGTAAGATAATTATTCAAAAATCTTCTCCTCCTTAGCCACTGGGCCAATTATTACCAAACTTGAAAGGAATGTTCCTTTGGTGACCCTTTTCAAAACTTGTTCGTGAATTTTTGATTCATCAAAAATTGTTGATGTGGCAGGGCGGGGCTTATCGGACTAGGAGAAATCATGTGAAAAATCTTAAAAAATCAATTATTCGACCAATTTGAATCAAACGTAGCAGGAATGTCCCTTGAGAGACTGTATTCAACACATGTTCGTGAATTTTTGATTTGGTGAAAAACATCGGCTTGGCAGCGTGGGGCTTACCAGACTTCAAGAAATCGTTAGATAATTCTTCAAAAATCTTCTTCTCCCTTAACCATCAGGCGATTTGTTACCAAACTTGGCAGGAATGATCATTGGGTGACTCGTTACAATATCTGTTCGAGAATTTTGTATTCTTCAAAAAATGTGGTCTTGGCAGGGCAGGGCTTACCGGTTGTGAATTTTTTATTTATTGAAAAATGTGGGCATGGCAGGGTGGGGCAATTGATCAGCTCACAGATCAAATGAAATGTACTTCTCAAAATGCACAAAAACAGTGCTGTTGGGGGGGTATGATCACTTTCAGTGATATTCTAGTTTACAATAATTTAATGTGACTTATATATTTGTTTACAACAAAATTTATATTGTACACAATCAAATACAGGAAGAACTCAGGTGAGCGATATCAGTGCCTTTCAGGCACTCTTGTTTTTTGTTAGCTCACCTGAGCAACATGCTCAAGGTGAGCTTTTGTGATCACCCTGTGTCCGGCGTGCGTCGTGCGTCGTCAACAATTGTTTTAAACATCTTCTCCTCCTCAACCACTGGGCCAATTCTTTCCAAACTTGGCAGAAATGTTCCTTGGGTGACCCTTTTCAAAACTTGTTCGTGAATTTTTGATTCGTCAAAAATTGTGGGCGTGGCAGGGCGGGGCTTATCAGACTTAAAGAAATCATTAGGAAATTCTTCAAAAATCTTCTCCTCCTCAACCACTGGGCCAATTCTTTCCATACTTGGCAGAAATGTTCTTTGGGTGACCCTTTTCAAAACTTGTTCATGAATTTTTGATTCGTCAAAAATTGTGGGCGTGGCAGGGCGGGGCTTATCAGACTTCGAGAAATCGAAAGATAATTATTCAAAAATCTTCTCCTCCTTAACCACTGGGCTAATTATTACCAAACTTGAAAGGAATGTTCCTTGGGTAACCTTTTTCAAAACTTGTTCGTGAATTTTTGATTTGTCAAAAATTGTGGGCGTGGCAGGGCGGGGCTTATCGGACTTAGAGAAATCATGTGAAAAATCTTTAAAAATCAATTATCAGGCCAATTTTAATCAAGCTTGGCAGAAATGTCCCTTGATTGACTGTATTCAACACATGCTCATGAATTTTTGATTGGGTGAAAATTGTGGGCGTGGCAGGGCGGGGCTTATCAGACTTCGAGAAATCGTAAGATTATTATTCAAAAATCTTCTTCTCCTCAACCATTGGGCTAATTCTTACCAAACTTCAAAGGAATGTTCCTTGGGTGACCCTTTTCAAAACTTGTTCGTGAATTTTTGATTTGTCAAAAATTGTGGGCGTGGCAGGGCGGGGCTTATCAGACTAAAAGAAATCTTTAGGTAATTCTTCAAAAATCTTCTGCTCCTCAACCACTGGGCCAATTCTTTCCAAACTTGGCAGAAATGTTTATTGGGTGACCCTTTTCAAAACTTGTTCGTGAATTTTTGATTCATCAAAAATTGTGGGCGTGGCAGGGCCGGGCTTATCGGACTTAGAGAAATCATGTGAAAAATCTTTAAAAATCAATTATCAGGCCAATTTGAACCAAGCTTGGCAGAAATGTCCCTTGAGTGACTGTTTTCAACACATGCTCATGAATTTTTGATTCGTCAAAAATTGTGGGCGTGGCAGGGCGGGGCTTATCAGACTTCGAGAAATCGAAAGATAATTATTCAAAAATCTTCTCCTCCTTAACCACTGGGCTATTTATTACCAAACTTGAAAGGAATGTTCCTTGGGTGACCCTTTCCAAAACTTGTTCGTGAATTTTTGATTCGTCAAAAATTGTGGGCGTGGCAGGGCGGGGCTTATCGGACTTAGAGAAATCATGTGAAAAATCTTTAAAAATCAATTATCAGGCCAATTTTAATCAAGCTTGGCAGAAATGTCCCTTGATTGACTGTATTCAACACATGCTCATGAATTTTTGATTGGGTGAAAATTGTGGGCGTGGCAGGGCGGGGCTTATCAGACTTCGAGAAATCGTAAGATTATTATTCAAAAATCTTCTTCTCCTCAACCATTGGGCTAATTCTTACCAAACTTCAAAGGAATGTTCCTTGGGTGACCCTTTTCAAAACTTGTTCGTGAATTTTTGATTTGTCAAAAATTGTGGGCGTGGCAGGGCGGGGCTTATCAGACTAAAAGAAATCTTTAGGTAATTCTTCAAAAATCTTCTCCTCCTCAACCACTTGGCCAATTCTTTCCAAACTTGTCAGAAATGTTTATTGCGTGACCCTTTTCAAAACTTGTTCGTGAATTTTTGATTCGTCAAAAATTGTGGGCGTGGCAGGGCCGGGCTTATCGGACTTAGAGAAATCGTGTGAAAAATCTTTAAAAATCAATTATCAGGCCAATTTGAACCAAGCTTGGCAGAAATGTCCCTTGAGTGACTGTTTTCAACACATGCTCATGAATTTTTGATTCGTCAAAAATTGTGGGCGTGGCAGGGCGGGGCTTATCAGACTTCGAGAAATCGAAAGATAATTATTCAAAAATCTTCTCCTCCTTAACCACTGGGCTATTTATTACCAAACTTGAAAGGAATGTTCCTTGTGTGACCCTTTCCAAAACTTGTTCGTGAATTTTTGATTCGTCAAAAATTGTGGGCGTGGCAGGGCGGGGCTTATCGGACTTAGAGAAATCATGTGAAAAATCTTTAAAAATCAATTATCAGGCCAATTTTAATCAAGCTTGGCAGAAATGTCCCTTGATTGACTGTATTCAACACATGCTCATGAATTTTTGATTGGGTGAAAATTGTGGGCGTGGCAGGGCGGGGCTTATCAGACTTCGAGAAATCGTAAGATTATTATTCAAAAATCTTCTTCTCCTCAACCATTGGGCTAATTCTTACCAAACTTCAAAGGAATGTTCCTTGGGTGACCCTTTTCAAAACTTGTTCGTGAATTTTTGATTTGTCAAAAATTGTGGGCGTGGCAGGGCGGGGCTTATCAGACTAAAAGAAATCTTTAGGTAATTCTTCAAAAATCTTCTCCTCCTCAACCACTTGGCCAATTCTTTCCAAACTTGTCAGAAATGTTTATTGCATGACCCTTTTCAAAACTTGTTCGTGAATTTTTGATTCGTCAAAAATTGTGGGCGTGGCAGGGCGGGGCTTATCGGACTTAGAGAAATTGTGTGAAAAATCTTTAAAAATCAATTATCAGGCCAATTTGAACCAAGCTTGGCAGAAATGTCCCTTGAGTGACTGTTTTCAACACATGCTCATGAATTTTTGATTTGTCAAAAATTGTGGGCGTGGCAGGGCTGGGCTTATCAGACTTCGAGAAATCGAAAGATAATTATTCAAAAATCTTCTCCTCCTTAACCACTGGGCTATTTATTACCAAACTTGAAAGGAATGTTCCTTTGGTGACCCTTTCCAAAACTTGTTCGTGAATTTTTGATTTGTCAAAAATTGTGGGTGTGGCAGGGCGGGCTTATCGGACTTAGAGAAATCGTGTGAAAAATCTTTAAAAATCAATTATCAGGCCAATTTTAACCAAGCTTGGCAGAAATGTCCCTTGAGTGACTGTTTTCAACACATGCTCATGAATTTTTGATTCGTCAAAAATTGTGGGCGTGGCAGGGCGGGGCTTATCAGACTTCGAGAAATCGAAAGATAATTATTCAAAAATCTTCTCCTCCTTAACCACTGGGCTATTTATTACCAAACTTGAAAGGAATGTTTCTTTGGTGACCCTTTCCAAAACTTGTTCGTGAAATTTTGATTCGTCAAAAATTGTGGGCGTGGCAGGGCGGGGCTTATCGGACTTAGAGAAATCATGTGAAAAATCTTTAAAAATCAATTATCAGGCCAATTTTAATTAAGCTTAGCAGAAATGTCCCTTGATTGACTGTATTCAACACATGCTCATGAATTTTTGATTGGGTGAAAAACATCGGCTTACAGGGTGGGGCTTACCAGACTTCAAGAAATTGTTAGATAATTATACCCCCCAAATTCAATTTGGGGGGTATATAGGAGTCAGGTTGTCGGTCTGTTGGTCTGTCTGTTGGTCTGTTGGTCCGTCTGTTGGTTTTTTCTTTAAAAATCTTCTCCTCCTCAACCACTCAGCCGATTCTTACCAAACTTGGCAGGAATGTTCCTTGGGTGACCCTTTTCAAAACTTGTTCGTGAAATTTTGATTCGTCAAAAATTGTGGGCGTGGCAGGGCGGGGCTTATCGGACTTAGAGAAATCATGTGAAAAATCTTTAAAAATCAATTATCAGGCCAATTTGAACCAGACTTGGCAGGAATGACTCTTGAGTGATTGTATTCAATGTATGCTCATGATTTTTTCATTCGTCAAAAAATGTGGGCGTGGCAGGGCGGGGCTTATCCGACTTCAAGAAATCGTTAGATAATTCTTCAAAAATCTTCTCCTCCCAAACCACTGGGCCAATTCTTACCAAACTTGGCAGGAATGTTCCTTTAGTGACCCTTTTCAAATTTGTTCGTGAATTTTCAATTCGTCAAAAATTGTGGGCGTGGCAGGGCGGGGCTTATCGGACTTAGAGAAATCATGTGAAAAATCTTTAAAAATCAATTATCTGGACAATTTGAACCAAACTTGGCAGGAATGACCCTTGAGTGATTGTTTTCAATGTATGTTCATGATTTTTTCATTCGTCAAAAAATGTGGGCGTGGCAGGGCGGGGCTTATCCAACTTCGAGAAAATCATTAGATAATTCTTCAAAAAACTTCTCCTCCTTAACCACTGGGCCAATTCTTACCAAACTTGGCAGGAATGTTCCTTGGGTGACTCTTTTCAAAACTTGTTCGTGAATTTTTGATTCGTCAAAAATTGTGGGCGTGGCAGGGCGGGGCTTATCGGACTTAGAGAAATCATGTGAAAAATCTTTAAAAATCAATTATCTGGACAATTTGAACCAAACTGGGCAGGAATGACCATTGAGTGATTGTATTCAATGTATGTTCATGATTTTTTCATTCGTCAAAAAATGTGGGTGTGGCAGGGCGGGGCTTAGCCAACTTCGAGAAAATCATTAGATAATTCTTCAAAAATCTTCTCCTCCTTAACCACTGGGCCAATTCTTACCAAACTTGGCAGGAATGTTCCTTGGGTGACTCTTTTCAAAACTTGTTCGTGAATTTTTGATTCATCAAAAATTGTGGGCGTGGCAGGGCGGGGCTTTTCGGACTTAGAGAAATCATGTGAAAAATCTTAAAAAATCAATTATCTGGCCAATTTGAACCAAACTTGGCACTTATGTCCCTTGAGTGATTGTATTCAATGTATGTTCACGAATTTTTGATTCGTCAAAAAAATGTGGGCGTGGCAGGGCGGGGCTTAGCCAACTTCGAGAAAATCGTTAGATAATTCTTCAAAAAACTTCTCCTCCTTAACCACTGGGCCAATTATTACCAAACTTGGCAGGAATGTTCCTTGGGTGACTCTTTTCAAATTTGTTCGTGAATTTATGATTTGTCAAAAATTGTGGGCGTGGCAGGGCGAGGCTTTTCGGACTTAGAGAAATCATGTGAAAAATCTTTAAAAATCAATTTGAACCAAATCTTACAGGAATGTTTCTTGATTGACTGTCTTCAATACATGGTTGTGAATTTTTGGTTTATTGAAAAATATGGGCATGGCAGGGCAAGCTTCGGGATTGTTCAATAAGTTATGTCCTTTTGTTTAAAAATTGGTATTTTTTGCAACATTTACATGTGTTGTTTGGTCTGTGGATTTTTGTTAGCTCTATTTCCCAATTAATCATGCAGCTCGCAGTTCAAATGAAATAAACTTCTCAAAATGCACAAAAACTGCGCTTTTGGGGGGTATGATCACTTTCAGTGATATTCTAGTTCTTCCAAAATCTTCTTCTCCTTAACCATCAGGCAATTCGTTACCAAACTTGGCAGAAATGATCATTTGGTGACTCGTTACAATATCTGTTCGAGAATTTTTTATTCATCAAAAAATGTGGTCTTGGCGGGGCAGGGCTTATTGGACTTAACAAATTCATGAGAAAATTCTTTAAAAAAGTAATTATAGGGCTAAGTTGAACCAAACCTTACAGGAATGTACCTTGAGTGACTGTCTTCAATATATGGTTGAGAATTTTTGATCAATTGAAAAAATGTGGGCATGGCAGGGTGGGGCTTGTTGATTTTTAAATGAGTTATGTCCTTTTGTTGAAAATTGGTATTTTTCGCAACATTTACATGTGTTGTTTGGTCTGTTGATTTTTTTTTGCTCTTTTTCCCAATTGATCAGATCACAGTTCAAATGAAATGTACTTCTCAAAATGCACAAAAACAGTGCTGTTTGGGGGTATGATCACTTTCAGTGATATTCTAGTTTACAATAATTCAATATGACATAATACTGACATATATATTTGTTTACAACAAAACCTATATTGTACACAATCAAATACACGAAGAACTCAGGTGAGCGATATCAGTGCCTTTCAGGCACTCTTGTTTGCTCTTTTTCTCACTTGTTTCACAGTTCATAGGAAATGTACATCTCAAAATGCACAAACACAGCGCTTTTGGGGGGTATGATCACTTTCAGTGATATTCTAGTTTTAAGCTAATGCTTATTTGTCAGCATTTGTATCATAAATAAGATTTTGCAATTCAAAGCTGCAGTTTCTCTTTGAATGACTGAAATAGCAGTTATCAATAATTTATATGGCAGACTTAAACAAAAAACACTGTTGAAAAGCGATTATTTCCTGTACAAAGGACTGGTCCTTGTTTCTCTGAAAGCTTATTCATAGCAACCATTTAAGTGTCAATTGATTTATTAATAATTAGAGGTAATGGTTGCAGCGCTAACAAAAGGACATATTGAAAGGCTGTAGTTGACCGTATTTACGCTTTACCAAAGAAAACCTGATTCTGGTGAGTGAGAGAGATTTGGCTTTAGTAAACATTTGAGGGAAAAGAACAGAAACATTCTGAAGGTGTTGTCTATGCTACAACATGCAAAGCTTATGCTTGTAATGCTTATGAAGCAGGCCCACCTAATTGACAAAGGAAAATGCAAAATCTTGTACATGAGTTGATCATTTCTGGTTCGCACCCAAGTATTATTCCTAAGGTCAAATAAATTACCATAGTCATATGACAAGGATTTCACCTAAGTGATCAGGTCTAAACTTAATCTACAAAATTTGATACCAACAAAAGATTTTGAAAATGAGTTAATCCAAGTCATTTCACTAATAAAAGAGTTATGGGTACAAATTAATTTGAGTCTGTATGACAAAATTAAGTTATTGAAATTCTATTTTTTAAATTAATTGAAAATAAGAGTAAATCCAATAAGAAAATAAAATATCTCATTCTTTTGAGAAGAAAATATAATAATTGTTATTTTGAAAGAAAAAAGGTAGCTGGCTAACTAGTTGGTTTATCGACATCAAGGGTGGATCTAGGATTTTTTTCCAGGGGGGGGTCAAAGCCCAAATGATGGCTTAAAATGTGTTTAATATGTAAAGTTATATAGTCAAAATTCAATTTTTGGCTAATTCCAGCGGGGGAGGGGTCATGACCCCCTGACCCCACCTCTAGATCCGCCCTTGGACACAGTTTTTGTCAGACATTCATCTTACAGTACTGAATAATCAATTGGACAAAAAAATATTTGTCAGACCAAATTATCATTCACTACACTGCAGATCAAACAAATTGTCAGACTGCCGGACTGATAGAACAGAGAAAATTGTCAGGCTCAGGGTTTGGAAAAAAATTAATGAAAAACACAAATGACATGTGGAAAAGAAAATTTTCTTCTTTTTCTGTTAAATAAGCAAAATTTGGAGAAGATACCATTATACAGTTAAAGGGGGAATAACACTTAACATCTTGCAAATTTTCCGAGAACTTCGTACAAAAAAATGAATATATATTATTAAAATATGGTCTTTAAATTGCATATATGCCAAATCTTAGCTTTCTACCTTGTGTATTGGCTTAGATGTCGACGGATTTAAAACCCCATGATTTTTTGTCGGGGGGGATAAAAATTATAATAATAAAACATATGGGGTTTTAAATCCGTCAACATCCTAGCCAATACACAAGATAGAAAGCTAAGATTTGGCATAGATGCAATTTAAAGGCCATATTTTCATAATATATATTTATTTTTTGCACGAAGTTCTCTGAAAATTTGAAAGATGTTAAGTGTTATTCCCCCTTTAAAAGAGTTATCAAACATAAAGACAATAAAATGCAGTCAGTTTGTTAAATTACTGATGCATTTATTCTGTAACATAAAAAGCTAATTAAGCTGTTTCACCATGATGGAAGAAGAATAAAGCTGTTCAATACAAGCGATAACTGCGTTTATCCTGAGAGTCTGATATAATTATCATGGTCACAATGGGAATTGTGCATCATGGGATGGATAACAACTACGGCCAAATTAGCCCCAATTCAGGTAAGAAATTGTGCAGTATAATTGAGCCGGGATCTGGAAAAACGTCCCTTATAGCATTTGGGACAGCTGTGTTTCACGACCAGCCTGTGCCAAACTGCCGTCTGACCGGGATACATGCTGCTGTCTTACGGTGATTACAGGTCACGAAGAAGCTATTCGAGACCAACATGTTTCATGATCAGACTGCGTGTATACGCAGGCTGGTCTTGAACCATGTTCGGCTCAAAAGCCTTAAAGGATGTTTTTCCAGATCTCTGCTTAATTATTTCTTATTTCTGTGTAAATTTTCGAGCAGTTTGTTGCATGTATCCCCCCCCTTACTATGAGTTTCTTCAGATGTTGCACAATTCCTTACCTGTAGGAGGGCTATAATTTGGCTGTAGTTGTTATCTATCCTATGATGCACAATCCCCATGATGATCATATCATTTCAGAGCTGTAAATAAGGCAGAAATTTTAAGGCAACATTTTTAATCTGTTTCTTCAATTCAAGCTCCATATATAACGACAGTGCTCATTTGAATAGTCTAATCAAGCCAATTCTTCTATTGAGTACCAACATTATAAGCATAATTGAAAAGTAATATTTTGATTTGCCATCAAGCCCTGTTATATGTAGCTATGCCATTACTTGACTCAATTTATTGGTGTTGTAGACTAAGAAACAAACGTTGATGTAACTCAGAAGAGGAATTTATTTAGAATACATTATATTGTATGACAAGAAGTTATTTACTTTCAATTAGAGTCAATCATATTCAAAACTTTGTCAATAATTATCCATCCATTTTGCAAGACAGAAAATATTCAATAACAGAATTAGTCGTTACTTGTATTACCCATACTTATTGCATATGGACCCGTTTAGCATTTTGTCTGGTTGAGAAATAAAGTCTTTATATTTTTGTTAAAAGTTTAGCTGTGTAATTCCATTCAGACTACATAGAGGAAATTAATGCCAAATACAAACATCATTATCAGGGAAAGTAAATGAGGGCACAATGCCCGCTATCTAACTGAATTTTAATGGAAGATTTCCAATGGCAAGTTGTCAAAACTGTGTCTGAAATATATCAAAACGTCTAGGATTAATGAGTTGGCAATAGTGCATGAGAATAATAAAGTGGTCATATACATGCGCACATAGACATTGAAGAATATAAAGTACATCATGAATAAAGAACAGCTAACTATGACTTGTGAAAATAACGAATGGATAAATTTATGTGAAAGTTAATAAACTTGAAAAAGCCACATTTCTTTTTGTTATCATTTTTTTCTCTATTTAAAATGGTTAAAGTGAGTAGTTCTAAAGGGACTCTTAAGTCATCATTATTTTCATAAACTCTTCATTTTGTTCTGTCACCCATTTAGTTTGTGAATATGTCCTGCTTTGTCTGGTACACTTTGATTCAGTGATGAGGAAGCTATAGCTCAAGTCATCACGGGACTTCACTTTTATTCCTCTTATTTAAGTTCCTACATTTTAATTGTTTCCTTACAAGTGTAACATGATGTACCACCTTTAGCTTACTGGATTCTATTCATGCAATAATTATAGAGTTCTGACAAAGTTTTCCACAGTGGAACAATTTGTTTACCAATCATCTCTTGACATTTTTGCAGGTCCCACAGTTCACTCAAAGTGTAAGTTTGCTGAACATAAAAGCTTATCAGTAATGCTTAATTATGCTTACATAATAAATTTTTGTAAAGTACTAAAATATGCCTAACTTGTCATAAAAACCATCAAGCAAACACCATATGACATCTGAAGTTGGTTTTGATGTGGTTTAATTGCATACTTATAAATATATCATTTTCATCTTATGCAAAATAAACCTTAAATGGTATTTTCTTACTTTTCATCTTTTTGATTTTCAATCCATTCTTAATGATCACCAATGAGTCATAATAACATTGAATCATCATCGTAGCAGCAAATGCATTAGATTTGATGTTGTGTTTGTGCTGTTATAAAAATGCCAGGAACACATTGTCAGGTCATCAGTTTCTGTGATATAATTGAAAAAAATCTTTGAGACCCATTTGTTAATCCGTTGTCTATGAATTCCAATTCTGATTCTAGACTTTATTTCATGTTTTGGTAGCAGCATACTCAGGAAATGATGTACCCTTTTTAAAATCATTGTGACAATTATTTTGTCTTTATCCGGCATAGAGCTAAATGATGACTATTGTTAATCCAAATGAACACATGCTTCCTTTTTAGAAACATACAATTGTTATGGAAAAATTTGCATTGAAACAAAATCTTTTAAAAGTTTGGCAAGTAATAAATGTAATAGTAATAAATGCTTTGTCCAATCAAGTAAATTTCTAGGCAGATTAATACTACAAATTACAAAATATTTTATGATCAGATTAAAATCAGTAAGTCAGAGATTATATCTATTTATGACTATCAAGTTATTTGTTAGTGACACAACAATTTAGTAGGCATTATGCATTTGATGGTGCACCATTTCACATTATAAAGGATATTATATTTTAGAAAAACTTGATATTCTAGAATCCAGTAGCTAAAGGTATAGTGTACAAATTTATGAAATTTTATTGGAATACTTATGATTACTTATTAGCCAAGTTCTGGAAAAAGCTATTTATGGCAATTTAGATCACGATAGAAATAGATTTATTGTTGGTCTCAAAACTAATGCCATAACAGCTCTTTGCAGATCCAAGTTCATAATTATATAGTGTTATGCAATTAAATTGTTTTGAGAAGTTCAGTATAAACAATTTTGTTGTGCTCTGTACAAAAATATCAAGGTATAAATATAATAAACAAATTTACATAATTTTTTGGGAAATTACCTAATTATTGTGAATGTGTAGTTTTTGCACTTGTGCCACTTCAATTTTTTTGCAATTTAGCTAAGTATAGATGATTTTGTTGTTCGCTGTTTACGGAAAAGTCAAGAATTGAGGAACTTACAGATGAAGGGAATTCTCAGTCCTGGTAATTATGTTATTAGCTCACCTGAGCATGAAGCTATTGTGGTCGCTTTTTTTCCGTCGTCCATCCATCCGTCTGTCCACAATTTGTTGTTACCATTCTAGCATCCACAAATAGTGACCAATCTTGACCATACTTGGTCAAAACATGTATGACCATGAGTTCTTTGACGAGTTCGATTTTGGGTCAGATCGGATCTGGAAGTCTGGAGTTATGTGCCCTTGAATATCAAAAATAGCTAGTTTTGACTTTGTCACCCTCTGGCATCTACAAATATTAACCAATCAAGACAAACTTGGCCAGAATGTTGGTAACTATGAGTTCGATTTTCAATCATTAAGCAAAAACTACAACAACACGTAATTTTCTACGTTTCTGCGTATGCCTTCTTCAGGAATTATCTTTAATGAATAAACGTAAACAAACGTGACGTCATGTACGTAACGTTGATTTACAATTTGGCGGAAAAAACAAACAATAACGTACAGGCATGAGGTATAAATAAACGATGTAATA
Organism: Fragum sueziense; assembly: GCA_963680895.1. Classification (NCBI taxonomy): domain Eukaryota; kingdom Metazoa; phylum Mollusca; class Bivalvia; order Cardiida; family Cardiidae; genus Fragum; species Fragum sueziense. Next base: position 15,383,513 of record OY804600.1, on the reverse strand, counting down.
GTCTGTGTGAAAACATTTAGAAAAAAAACACAGTTTTTTTCAAAGTATATAGATAATTAGACCAAGATCAGGTTGCACAAAAGTGCAAGCTAATCAAGGTCCAATTACCTATAAGAAGGGAACGGTACAATCTTTTAGCGCAATATCGGATATAGAAATACATAATTTCCTGTATAATTTGTATAATTATTTTTTTTTTTTTTTTTTTTTCCGATTTTCAATGTCATTGGAGTAAGAAGTCTGGAGTTATGTGCCCTTGAATTTGACAAAATTGCCGTTTTCGACTTTGTTTACACTTTAGCTTCTACATTTATTGACCAATCAAGACAAAACTTGGCAACAATGTTGGTAACCATGTTGTGTGTTCTTGTCTTAGAAATATCTAGGTCATGTAAAAGGTGGATCTTGTTCTGCATGTAGTATGTTTCAAACTTCTATCAGGTAAGTGATCCAGGGCCATCTTGGCCCTCTTGTAATTGATATAACCATGTCGTGCAGGCTTAGAACAACAAGAGCACATACCTTTTTAGTCCTATCATAAAAAATTATGTACATAATTCAAGTCTTTCGAAAATTTAAGGCGATTCTTGTTTTGACTAAGTTTGGTGAAGATTGGCTTATACATGTACTTGTGGATGCTAGAGTGTAAACCTTGATTTATAGACAGATAGAGTGACTGGTGTAAAGTGAATTTACAATAGCTTATCTTGTGTAGGCTTACAAGCAGGCAGTATAGACTTGTAGACCATGGTCAGACTGCATGTATGTAGGCTGACCTTGTTCTATGCTGCTTCATAAATTGAGCGTAATATTCAGGGATCAGAATGACATGGACTAATTTATCCCTAGTTGTAAAATTGTCACCGATTTGTTTGCGAAACATGACTCAATAATTATGTCAGCTTCATTTTATTGTTTTATTAGTTATTTGTAAACTGTAAAGAATTGTACTTTATGAGAGCGTGTAGGTGTGGTCATATAATTAAACCCACTCTTGTATTCTGAAAAATTAGCATGTCTATTACATAACTTGAAGAACAAAGAATATTTTTTGACAAAAAAAAAACCTTCAAATTGATAATCTGTTGATTAAACTTAAAGAAACTTTCAGGTCGCTCAAATTTAAGGGTTTTGCAGGCATTGAAAATATACATTGCATGCAACCTGGGAAATTGTATGCTATAGCTCACGATAAATGACCTGGCAGAGCATCCCAGCCTATTGACTAGGGCTGCTCTGCCAGGTCAATTGTCATGATCTATATAACCCATTGAAAAGGAGAAGATGCTGGTTGTCAGCAATTTTGTTCTTTGGTATCAATGAAATATTTTGCAATCCTTTTATGGCATAGATGTCAAAACCAGGTTTTGTTTCATAATCATCATCATCATCTTGCGGGCTCATCCAAGATTGAACTCCCAACACCCTTTTGTTTTGGAAAGGTGTAAATATTTTTACTTCGTTTCTATGGAGTTTTAAAAATTGGAAAAAATTGTATCCCACAAAGTATAATGGCAATACATGTATTATCTAAATAAAATACCAGTTAGCAAGGAATAAAAGAAGAATAAAGTCTTTAACCGATTACTTACATAATGTGTAGCTATTTATCAAGTGAGAGGATTAAGAGTATTTGTATAAGAATTTATAAATTGGTGACAAACTTTAGCCATTGTGGGTTATGATTTAGGACATCTTATTTCATGAATGTTTGTCCTGAACCCTTTCTCAAATAATATCTGACAGTCATGGTGATGACTGTTGGACCGTCAGACATGTCTGATGAAATTTGCCTTGGTCAGATAACCTTTTTGCTACTGTCAGTCCCACTGTCTGACACTAATTTTGATCTGTAAGGAAGTGAATGACAGTTTGGTCTGACAAAACCTTTTTTCGTTCTGGACAAAATGAAATTTAGAAAGCATCCATTGGGGAAAGAATGAAATGCTGATTATAGTTAGGCAGACCCTCTGTGTGAATGAACCTTTAGTTGAAAAATATAACACAGTAATTGTAACAATCTACAAAGATTTGGACTTCATATTTCAATAGCACTACACAGACAAGAAAATTGATGTTGATAAAGACAGGAATGATGCTACAGACAACAATATGTTCATAAAGACATGACTTGTGTACAACAGAATGCAGAAAATATTTAGGCAAAAGATTTTAAGAAGAAAATTGGGGTTATCAAAAATTTCTTCTTTTGCCTCAATGTTTTCCAAAGGGTTTCTCTTAGGTCCGTTGAAAGGTGTCATCGTGTTAGGAAAGGTTAACAGAAATTGTTCTATTCAATGAAAACAGTGAAAAAAGATTTATATAACATGATCATTATCTATTACTTTTAGCACTTAAAGCTACTATTTCCCAGATTTGGACCCAAAAATTGTCAAATACAAACGAAATGTACACTTTTTAAGCTTTATATGACCTGATTAAATGATTACGAGAAACTATTGAAGCAACGACTCATTTTTTCGCAATTTGATACCAAATTCATGAAGCGATGTCGAAAGTAGGTCAAAACAGTAGGACATGCGACTTTCTTAAATGACGTCACAACATACACGATGACGTCATATTGAAATTTAAGTATGAATCTCGTTTGAATCATGGTCCGCGCTGTATGCGCATGCGCAACAATTTAAAAATAATTCTAACCCCATCAGTGATGGGGTTGAATTTAGGCTTGGATTCTCCCTAAATTCAGCTATCTGTCTTGTAATTTCGGCCCATTCTCTGTCTGAATCGCATATTATTAACCATCCCGAGGTGGTCAACACAAAAGTTTTGCATATTTTTTCAAAAAATTTCATTTTTTGCAATTAGACCATCTGTTACCGTCGCCCTTTAAAAGACACTTGAATATGAATGGTAAAGTAGCCTTCAAAAATCACTCCTTCGATTGCTCAATAGGTGAAATTCCATTTCAACAATTGTACTGCATAAATAATAGGGTTATGGAGCAAAAAGGTATAAACGTTTCAAGTTTGCCATTCAAAGTTGTAATCTTTTTTTCCCAAATGGCAAAATCTTTGGCCATTTATAATTCATTTTCACAGGTATTGCAGACGACAAATAAATGTTCCAAAAAACAGAAAATGTATACAGTCATGTATGTGATTATTAAAAAAAATTGATGGAGAAAACAAAATGAAAGTGCCTTTTTTCAGAATTTTCTTCTGTTCTCATTAATACATGTTTTCTTAAGCTTTCTAAAACGGTTTGGCTAACCTTCAGACAGATCAAGGTTTGCTGTTTAAAGTTTTAAATATTTGTTTTGGTATATTGAAGCACTCCTTTACATTCGTAAATGTTTGTTCTTCTAATTGATGAGTTTAACTGAGATCCACAACTTTGTTGGGTATTATTTGCATAGGCAAATTAGCTGTAACAGTATTGGGCTTACTGCAAAAACGTTTATGTGAATAAGAACATCATTAACACTTGCAGTTGTTTTGTGCAAACCCATTTATATTGCTGCTTTTCAACCAAAACCTCGTAACTGCAGCTTATAACAAGCTGCAGTTACGAGGTTTTTGTTGAAAAGCTGTGATATGTTCTACTATCAATGTTGGAGTAGGACTGATGTATCTAATGTCCATATATGAGCAGTTTACAACTCTTTCAGATAGGTTTCGTCTATATTGACCATTATGTTTTGTTATGGATTTTTGAAAAAACATAAATGATGCGCTGTCTTAGTAATAGCATAAATATGGTAACCCTATTGCCTAACATCCATGGGTAAACAAATTGTCATAAATTTCCATAATCTACCATGACTACATCTTTAACAAATACGACATGTAACTAGATTTGGACAGTATGGTTGCCATTGGCCAATCTTAAAAGCCAGCAAGCAATAGCTCACTTGTTTCAAAGTCTGTAAATCCATTTATTGCAACAAAAACAATCAAAGTACTGACAGTAGTGTTGGGAAGCAAATTTGTCAATAATGAAGGCCTGTCCAGAAGTAGAGTACTTTGATTAGGTACTTTGATTATCCATTTGAATACCTTAAATACTTTGATTCGTAGAGCACATTGATTAGGTACTTTGATTATCCAGAATACCTCGAATACTTTGATTCCATGCTAGAGTTGTATCTATTTTTAGCACAACTTCATGCATATTAATTGTTTGTATAAGCTTTGAATATATTTCATAGTTCAGTAAACTTGACTGACCCATTTACAAGGAATGCCATTGGACTGATCTTTGAACCATAATAAAGAAAATTACTACGTCGATCTTTTCTTCTCTTAGAGACATGATTAATTGAATGTTTCATTTTCAGTCACACAATTCAATGTCTACACATAACTTCAGACTTACATATTGAATGTTCGAATGACTGTTACCTCATTAATCTTTGCTTTCGATAGAACTATTTATAGTGAGGAGGACCGGAAGATGTTGTGTCGTATGCAGAGAAATGGTAAAGTGCAGAGAAAGGTTGTTGCAAAGAGAAGCAAATTTTGCAATTTGCTTCCAAAAACAAAGTTTTTGTTTCTGTTGAAAAGCAACAATATTGTTATTTCACAGTTTCGGGGCCTTATTCACCAACATATCTAAATCAAATGTCCACAACAAAGTTGCATTACAAACCGTTTGATTGGACGAGACATATATATATACACATGTATCAATATGTCTAGGCCATTTGAATGCATTTTTTTGTTATCTTAAAAATAAACCTGGGATAAGACTTGTTGTTGAATACCACCCCAGTTCTTTACAAGTATTCATCTAGTAAAAAATTTGGCAAATGTCATTTTTTTCTCACCAATGAACGAATTGTGATGAGGCGATTGAGCTAATGGTGACTCAGACTGTATGTTGTATGTACTGGTACTACAATGCCAGGAACACATGGTCAGATGCACCAGTCACCACAACAAAAGTGGAAAAAAAAGTAGTCAGCCCCTAATTAGATTCATGTGAGGCCCAAATTTGTTTGTGTTATGTTGTAAACATTCTTAATGTATCTGATCAATACAGACATGTGACAAGCTTAAAAAATAGGCACTTTCCACTGCCAAATGTTTATGACATGGCCCAAAAAATTCCAATGTCACGGGAATCTTATTAGGGATAGACTACCTAAATGGGACATTAAATCCCATTTGATCAAGCCTTCTTTCAAAATGGTTTCTTTCAGTATAGAGACCCAGAAATTAATTACTTTTTTGAATATTCAAAATTTAAGTGCCCGAAAAAAGGCATGTTATAAATTGAAGAGATTATGCAAAGGTACTCAATAAACACTCAAAAATGCAGATTAAAATCTCTGTGTCTTGTGAAACATTAAAATTGATTAGATTGTTTACATTTCATTTGAAGTAATGTCCTTGTGAGACACTTTACCTGCAAAAATTTAATTTTGTGTGGACATTTTTATGATTGCAGAGCAGAATGTGATATATATCACTGCTTTTCAACAAAAACCTTATAACTGCAGCCTGTTTTAAACTGCAGTTATGAAGTTTTTGTTGAAAAGTAACAATATAACTATATTTAGAGATCACTCCTTTCCTAAAAAGTAAATTAACTTTTCTCAAACGTTGCGGTTTATTCTCAAACATTGCGGTTTGTTGGCATACTTGAGGGAAAAATTTGGGAAACTACTGACGCAAAAGAAGAAATGATGGTAATCAGCATTTCGTCCTTAATATTTTCCATGCTAAACTGTGCACAAAAATCCCATCTTTATCATCATCCATTTGGTAATCTGTTGCAGCTTTCAAATTAGAACAACCTAAATTAACACAGAGATGCTATTTGACCCCTTTCAAGAAAAAAAGACCTGAGAAAACATAGTGGAAAATGAAGAAATTGCTTGTGACAAGCAATTTCTACATTTACCACAATGTTTTGTATGCAAACAGACAAACAAACAAAATGTAAAATTTTATTTACTATAAATTGTCATCTGCATCACCTTTGAATTTGCTTGGATAAGTCTAAAATTTTGTCGTCTTATAATAGTGGGTATGCTGATTAGGAAAGGGCTCAACACAAATATGCATAAGAAAAAAAATCATTTCTGAAGCATGTTTTTGATACATTAGACTATGGCATCGTTATTTGTCTCTTTTCAGCTGCTCCCTCCAACCTGGAGAGGTTCAACAAGCCGTCAGAGCCTATGACCTCAAACTCGTACGGATTTATGGGATTTCCGGAGATGTTCATGTTTCAACCCAAACAGCCGCTACGACAACAACAGTCCGCGGACGTTAACCGCGAAATAAATAGATTCTTTAGAAAAGGTAGGTCCATTTTCTAACCATTTGTTTATAGACCTCTCTTTCTCTATAAGTATGTATATATGACACTTGTTATCTTTACAACGGATAAGTCAAATCTCTTTAAGTCAAAATCAAAATATAGTCCCATCCTCACCAATGCATATAAAACATGTTATTTTGAAACAAATTATATCCATTGAAAAGTAGTTGGAAAAGGAGATAAATTTCTAGTCTCGCAATTTCTTCCCTTTTCATACTATATTTCAATTTTTAATGTGCTTAATGAACAAACAAAAAATATTTTCATTGAAACTAAACAAAAATTTGATATATCAAACTATGTTTCCAGAGACTTTGATGCAACAAGTTTTGACTATGTCCCTATATCCATTACAAGTCAGTGCATCTCCAATTATAATTACATTTCCTGTCCAGTTTTGAAGAATTTTGACATTTTGTTTGTTATCAAATGGCTTTCTTTTGATTTGAATGAAATTTTTGTACAATAGTCATAAATTGACCATTTTGCATTTATACATCTTATCAGCATGCATCTTTTGGTACATAGAGATCTAGGTCATGGTTATCTTTGAAGGTCAAGATCAATTATCAAGGTTGTACTAAAGAAGTAGCCATTTTGAGGGACATAATAATAATTATCATGTTTTTCTCATATCTTGTTTTCATACTTTTCAGATTCCCCTAAAGACTACAACCCACCTGCCCAAAACCTGCCACCAGTTCCGGAAGTTCAACCGCCGCCAATGCAACAACAACAACCCCCGCCGGAGCCGGTACACAGAGAAAGTCCCCGACCATCCCCGCGCCAACCCTCCCCAGATCAACAAGTTTTATCTAGGCCCCCAGGTGAGACATAATTACTACAAATAAATGTGTGGTGATCAGGAAAAAGGATCCTAAAACAAAGCTTTTGAGATCAACATGGATCTACATCAGCCTGTGCATATGCAACTAAGAGACAGTAATAATAACTCTGATCAGACTGCCAGCAGTAATTGGACTTGTAACACAGAGGTTGCCTGTCTGAGTCTGTGCCTCTCCTCTCTTTTTGATAAATACCACAACATAGGGTTAGACAAACATATAAAAAATATCTGTAGCTCTACATATATACATAAATTATTGATGGATGGATGCTGTCAATCAGCATATCTCTGCGAAAGTGTATCATGAATATTTCTGGCAAAAAATGGCCTTTAACTTTATTCAATCATCTTCAAAATGTATTTCAAGACCTTTTCATTTAGAGAAGTCAATTTCAGGCATTGTTTCAGGAAAGGTAGATTTTTGGCACCAGCATGACTTGACTATCCTTTTTCATCAACATTTCAGACCAATCACCTCCCCCACAAGAAACACAACGAGAAATCCCACCTATAACGGAGAGGAGACGACCTAACCTACCCGAACAACAGCGAAGAAACATGACGTAAGTTATTAATACCGCCCCCCCCCCCCCCCCAAAAAAAAAAAAAAAAAAAAAATATTTGTGGGTGATATAGAATGTAGATATACAGAAGTCAGATAGTTTTGATAAGTTATGATTTTTTTTTGTCATGATTGTATAAGACTGTTTAAATATTATTCTTTGAAAATAAGTTGCATGCAAAGATTTGATTTATAAATTCCAAAATATTATGAAATACTATGAACATCAGGGGTTGAAAAATCCACTCGCCCGCTCGCATTGGCGAGTAGAAAATGCCGTAGGACGAGTAGATTTGGGGACGAACTAGTCCGACGGGGCGAGTGCAAATTTAGGACTTGAATCACGCTGATTGAGGGGAAAAAATAAAGGATCGAAAAGAAAGTATTTATTTTAAACTTCATATCGGAAACAATAATATTCGCTGTAAATACGACCTTTCCCTGTTTATGTCGATCAATCCCGAAAGTGAAACTAAACAAGGAAACTAGAGTAAATCTGTGTTACTCATATGCGATGATTTGAGCGAGATCAAAGAGGCCGCAAACACAGTCAATTGATGACGTAGTCATTCCAGTTTCAATATAATCACGTGATTTTTCCGCACCCAAATAAGGTTACGTTTTACTATGATTTGTTTACAAAAGTCGCGCGTGCCAGAAAAGTGCGGGAAAATTGGATGACGCAATGAAAACAAAACGTTTTCTACGTAGTAAATACGCTGACGTTAGATGGTTTTAGCACAGACGCGTTGTCTCTTTCTGTTATGCCGCCTTGCGATTACACAAAGAAATTCTTTCACATTTACCGGGTAGTTGTACATATTAAAATGGTGTGCTTACTCGACCATTTCGACAGCTAATCTATCTTTCGAATTAAATATAAAAGTAAGTGTTTACAGTAATGTTAATCGGTGATTGATTTATGGTAAAAGATGGAGTCAAGTCTGAGCCACATTCGATTTATTGACCATCTTTTTAGCTCACCTGAGCACAAAGTGCTCGAGGGGAGCTATTGTGGTCACTCACCGTCCGTCGTCCGTCTGTCTGTCCATCTGTCCGTCCGTCAACAATTTCTTCAAACATCTTCTTCTCCAAAACTGACAGGCCAATTTTGACCAAACTTGGCAGGAATGTTCCTTGAGTGACCCTTCTCAAAACTTGTTCGCGGATTTTTGATTCGTCAAAAAATGTGGGCGTGGCAGGGCGGGGCTTATCGCACTTAGAGAAATCCTAAGAAAATTCTTTAAAAATCATCCATTGTTCCAATTTGAACCATACTTTTCAGAATTGTTCCTTGAGTGACCCTTCTCAAAACTTGTGCTCAGATTTTTGATTCGTCAAAAAACCTTACGTGGCCGTGGCAGGGAGAAAGGCACTTATCAGACTTAGAAAAATCAAGAAAATTCTTTAAAAATCAACCATTGGGCCAATTTGAACCAGACTTTGCAGGGATGTGCCTTAAGCCATTCTTTTTAAAATTTGTTCACAAATATTTTCATTTGTAAAAAATTGTGGCCGTGGCAGGGAGAAAGGGGCTTATCAGACTTAGAGAAATCATAAGAAAATTCTTTAAAAAATTAACCGTTGGGCCTATTTGAAGCAGACTTTGCAGGAATGTTGTTTGAGTCTCTCTTTTCAAAATTGATTCACAAATTCTTACATTTGTCAAAAAATGAGGGCGTGGCAGGGAGGAAGGGGCTTATCAGCCTTAGAGAAATCCTAAGAAAATTCTTTAACTAGAAGACCTGAAGGTCTTGAGTCGCTCCACAGGCCTGAATTTCATGTAATATTTAATCCAAGTTTTGATTAGATTGTTCAATGCTTGTGTTTCATAGAGCAAAAAGAAAGTTACAAAACTAGATTGTTCAAAATGTGTGGTTCTTGAAGCAAAGAAAGTAAAACTATATGTTTGCCATTTGAGAAAGGGTAAAAAGAAATGGGAGAGTATTCCAGCTTAGGATATGATACTAGCAATTAACATTTTCCTTCCTCCAAACAGATCTAAATTAACAGACCATTGATTACTCCAAAATATTTCATATTTCTAAAAATAGATTTTGAGCTAAAAATAGATTCCGGGAAAACCATTTTCCAAAATTAATGCAAATAACTAATCAAACCTGAATTTCTTGTAATATCAAGTCCAAGTTTTGACTAGATTTTTCAGTACTTGTTGCTCTTAAAGCAATTACAAAGTAACTAGAAAGCTGAAAATACATTCATATAAGATCTATTGGTTACCAAGCTTTGTCTTTATTAGAGTGAGTTTGGCTGTTAGAGTGAAAACAAAGCCACAATTAGCAATTTCGTCAAATTGAAAGGCATATAACTGAGAAGTTTATATCCCTATGAAGCTAAGAATCACACTAAAGCAAGATCTTAACTTCACATACAACTCGTTTAAGTTTTGACCTGATTGCTCAATATTTGTGGATGTAAAGAGTGTAAAATCAAAGTCGAAAACAGCAATTTGGTCAAATTCAAGGGCAAATAAATCATGATTTAAGATTCTTATGAAGCTGAAAATTACATCTATGCAAGATCTTATAGCCAGTAAGATAATGTGAAAGTTTCGTGTTGATTGGTGGATATTTATGGTTGTTTGAGTAAAAATAAGGTCAAAAATGGTAATTTTGCCAATTTCAAGGGCACATAACTCAACACGTAATATTCAGATCAAGCTGAAAATTGCACCCAGGCAAAATCTTATCAGCACCAACATTCTGACTAAGTTTTGTCTTGATTAATCAATATTTGTAGTAGCTAGAGTGAAAACAAAGTCAAAATAGCCATTTTTTAATTCAAGGGCAGATAACTCAAGACTTTCTGGTTCAATCAGAATTAATTGAAGGAATCTGAGAGAGGACCACCTAAGGATCATTCCTGTGAAGTTTGATTGAAATCCATCCAGTAGTTTCTGAGGAGAAGATTTTTAAAGAAAAAGTTGACGACCGGACGGACGGACGGACGGACGCACGGACGGACGCACGCACGACGGACACAGCGCCATGACAATAGCCCGCTGGCCTGAAGGCCAGTGGAGCTAAAAATCAACCAATGGGCCAATTTGAACCAAACTTGGCAGAATTGTTCCTTGAGTGATCCTTTTCAACATTTGTTCATAAATTTATAGTTTCGTCAAAAAATATGGGTGTGGCAGGGCGGGGCTTATCTAACCAAGAGAAATTGTTAAAAAAATCTTCAAAAATCATTAAATCTTCTTCTCCTTAACCATAGGGCCAATTAAAATCAAATTTGGCAGGAATGTTCCTTGGGTGACCCTTCTTAAGATTTGTTCGCGGATTTTTTATTTATCTAAAATTGTGGGCGTGGCAGGTCATTTACTGGACTTGGAGAAATCATAAGAAAATTCTTTAAAAATCAACCATTGGCCCAATTTGAACCACACTTGGCAGAAATGTTCCTTGGGTGACTCTTTTCAAATTTTTTTCTCAAATTTTTTATTCGTCAGAAAAAATTGGGCGTGGCTTATCGGACTTACAGAAATCCTAAGAAAATTCTTTAAAAATCAACCATTGGCCCAATTTGAAACAAATTTTACAGAAATGTTCCTTGAGTGACCCTTTTCAAAATTTGTTGGCAAATTTTGTATTGGTCAAAAAAGTGGGCGTGGCAGGGCGTGGCTTATCAGACTTAGAGAAATCATAAGAAAATTCTTTAAAAATCAAGCATAGGGTCAATTTGAAACAAATTTGGCAACGATGTTCCTTGAGCGACCCTTTTCAAAATTTGTTTGCAAATTTTTTATTCGTCAAAAAAAGTGGGCGTGTCTTCTTTCAGGTGAGCGATATAGGGCCATTCTGGCCCTCTTGTTTAATAAAATTGTTGCCTTATTCGCCTAGATGACTTTTGAAGTGGCGATAGCCAGCGCGAGCCCTGTCTGTCATTTATACCGAAGAAACTTTACTTGTAGAGTCAAAGAGTTATGTTATTTGCATAATAATGCATCCGTAAGAGCCAACAGTCTAAAATTTTCTTCGTCTTTAAGGGCGAGTTGGGTTGCCCTAAGGGCGAGTAGAAATTCAGAGCTACTAGTCCTACAGGACTAGTAGGTTTGAAGAAATTTTTCAACCCCTGAACATGATTACGCCTTTGACATCCCACGAGATAATGACTTTGGAAAACATAGTTGAAAATGAAGAAATTGCTTGTCACAATTGACAATTCTACTTTCTACCCAGAATTATAAAAAAAATGTAAAATTTGATTCACTTTAAATTGTCGTCTTCAACATATTAGAATTTGAACAAGTCTAATATTTTACTGTCTTGTAATGGGTTAAAACCTCTTTTTGTTTGACAGTTCAGCAGAGATGCGTAAATACGAGCAGGCATTTACAGACTCGGAGACGGACAGACTGCTGAGTCAGAGGAAGAGGGAGGAGGCATTTTATCAGAAAAAGGAGGAACAAGAGAGAGTATGTATACTTTATTATTCGTCGCCTTTCAACAAAAACCTCGTAACTGCAGCTTGATTTAAAGTGTCCGATGATTGGCAAAATTAAAGTCTTGTGCCGAAAGAACACCTTACTATTAACCAATTATCGAAGTTTCTACAATTTTCCAACATTAGAAGTGTTTTTATTTCGTCTTTTAAATTGGATATTTTGGTCTTTTCCGATCTTTGCCGAAGAAAATATGCTAAACTTCCGACTTGAAATTATGACGTCATACTGGCCACTGAATGATGTCATGGCGGGAAAAACGGGCAGTCATGGGTCATTTCCCGGAAAGTCTGAAATTTCTGAAAAAGTTAAATGTCCGACTTTTCTGTCATAAAGCGACTTCCCCAATCGATACTCAAAACACGGAATTCGTCCTCAGTAAATGTTAGAAAAAAAATGTTAAAACAGTCAAAGAATAGGTCGTAAGTGAATTAAGGAATGTGCCAAAGAACGGTTTAAGTTTGTCTGTATTACTCTTACGATCGAGAAATGGATAAAAACTGAGACTTCGCTATATGACAGAAAAGTCAAACACATTATCTTTGTCAGACACCTCATGCTCTAGATTGGGGGCGGAGTCAAGCCATTGATGCCGTCAATCCGTGGCAATTTTACGGAAATTGCCGATCTTTATTTTCTCGAAAATCAGTTTTTCAACGATGTAAAGAAAAGCAAATAAAACTTTTAAAACAACCGAGTTTGGCGGATCTTTTATAAAACACGTTAATTTAATGATTTTCTTCCAATATACGGTGCAATAAACTGCCAAGCTTGGTAGCCTCTAAGCTGTAGTTGCGAGGTTTTTGTTGAAAAACAGCATATTTCTCCTTTATTTGCAATACTTCCTGCGGGTGATTTTGAAGTTATCTTTTCAGGCCATTTTTAACTTTTTTTCAAACAATCCCTGGTTAAAATAGTCCTATCAGAGTAGGCTTTAGAAAACATTGCAAAATGACATAATAGTGGATGTTGATTAGGAAATTATTTGCATGTAATAAAGTAGAAAAAATATTGAGGCAAACAGAGAAAATGCTGGTTATCAACATTTTCTTCTTTTGACTCAATGTTTTCCCAGCGTTTTTCATGAGCGACTTCAAAACCATGTCTTGTTTGGGAAAAGTTAAATGGACAATATTACATGAATGAGTTCTATAGTCTGAATTTAACTTGCCATGCAAAAAGAGACCTTTTTGAAGAATAAACACTAATATTTCTTGCCTTACTGTGCAATAATGCTCTCCAAAATCAGAGTTGATTTTTTTTTTTTGTGCTGTAAATGTTCAGTCTCAAGGTAGAATACCCATAATGTTGCCATTTTGAGATTCATAAAACGTCTGATTTTTTTGAGCGGTGTATCCGAACCTATTCGGACGGGGTCATAAACATTTGGCGGGTGAAGTTCCACCCCTGAATGATTTCGACTTTGCCCTAAATATTTTCGACGTTGCGCGAATCTCATTAGGGGTGGACCACCTTATTAGTATCTAGTTTTAGCAGTTTTGTACTGAGTTTAACCTGAAATTTAATTATCAAACTTTTGTCATGCATTTCCCTGTTAATTGGTCACTTCTTTTATCACAGATTACAAATAGTGACTGTTTAACCCTTTCCCAAACGACAAAATTTTAGGGTCGTCCACTTCAAAAACTTCCTCAAATGACAAAATTGAAGTTATCAAAGGTAGAATTTGTGTAAAATATGGCACAGAAAATATTGAGACAAAAGGAGAAACTGCTGGTTATCAGCAGTTTCTTCTTTTGTTTCAATATTTTCCTATGCCTTTACTATTAAGGACGTCAAAACCAGGTCTTGTTCGGGAAAGGGTTAAAACTCTTTCCCAAACGGCAATATTTTGGACTTTTTCATTTTGAAAGGTGTTGCAGACGACATTTTGTACTTCAAGAAATTTCAAAATTTTATATCTTTTATAGAAGACAGTATTGTGGAAAATGATGAAATTGCTAGTCACAAGCAATTTCTTCTACAATGTTTTCCCAAGCCAATTCTGTTAGGGACATCAAAACCAGGTCTCGTTTGGAAAAGGGTTAATTAGACTGCATAGAAAACTTGCTTTATAGGCTTTGTTAACCTTGTAGTTCCAAGTAGATTGATTATGTTTTTATTCCCACCATAATGGAAATTGAAAATACACATGTAAAAGAGCATAATTATGGTACATATGAAAATGCTCCAACTACAACTCATTCAAGCACCAACAAGTTGGTTTCTTTGAATAATCGGCTGATATGCCCAAAATGAGCTTGCAGCCAGTCAACTTGACCCTTTCCCAAACGGCAAAATTTTCTGATGATCCTCTTCAAAAACTGCCACAAATGACAAAACGGGTGCTATCAAAGATACGATTTGTGTAAAATGTGGCATAGAAAATATTGAGACAAAAGGAGAAACTGCTGGTTATCAGCAGTTTCTTCTTTTGTTTCAATGTTTTCCCAAGCCTTTTCTATAAGGGACATCAAAACCAGGTCTTGTTTGGGAAAGGGTTATAATATGTTATGATCATTTTCTTATGGACTCATCTTACATATGAGGTCTTGCCCTGGCACAATTAGTTGAAAGCGATTTTGAAACCTGATACAATGTAACAATCAAGTATTTGGCTGTTGCCTTATTACAGGAGAGGAGAAATATGAGGCTTTACGACCCCTGGGGTCGACCAGGGTGCGGTGCGCCTCAACGTGTAAGTCTTGGTATCAGTGCAAGATTGTCATATCCAGTCATTATATATTCTCAATTTTGTAAAGTATTTGTCTTGGTATTTTATCCCTTATTATGCTGAATTAAACAAGTAGGTAGTGTAGAGCAAGATCAGACTGCACTTATGTGCATGCTGATCTTGCTCTATACTACCTGCCAAAGTGACCATAGTATTCCTGGATGAGCATGACAAGGGTAGTTATTAAGTGTATGACCAATCGAATGTTTGATGCAAAATTGTGACTGTAGAATTTTGCAATTTGTTTATAGTACTCCAATATTAACCAAGGACATAGATCTGCCTATGCAATGACTCCCATTTGGCAATGGTTTCTTTTTAAAAGACCTTAATCTAATGGACATTGTCTGCGGAAATAAAGTTGTCCCAGGTTAATATTGGTGTGCTATTCTTTGATGTCAACGCATCTGATTATATTGAGTTCTGTATTTGACTGTCTCAATATCAATGTGTGGTTAATGGCAAACTGTATGTGATGTGCTACATAAATTATAAGTGGAAGTTTTGATATAAATGCATGATCATTGTATGATGATATCTAGTATTGTGTTATTTGTTCAATTTTATGTTAAACTTGTTACCTAGTATGATTCCTACATGAGGAGTACAGGTTGGTGAAAAAGAATGGTAAAGATTGGTTTGAAATGCTTGATATACATGTATTATCTGTAAATATTCATACCATCTTGTCTTCAATGTGACAAGGGCTCATATTATCGACCATCATGAGACTTAACTCTTTCCCAAACCACAACATCTTAGGGCACTCCAAAACCAGCAGGTCTTGTTTGGGGAAGGGTTTCAGACTGAATGTCTATTGTAAGATTAGCATGTGACTAGTATGACTGGAAAATTATAATGCCAGATTTATTCGGTGACAATCTTACAATGAAAAGGCATGCAGTCACATGATCATTGATATTATGAGCTCATGTTTTCTCTGTTTTCCAAATCAAAGTGCAGAAGCACTGTAAGTAGGTTTATATTGTTTTGAGAAAACTTAAACAGGAGGTATTTACTAAAGATTAAATTGCATATCCACATGTATGGGTTGATCTTTGTCTATGGTGTCTGCAAAAGCCAGAATTCTACTTAACCAGAATTAATTTAAAGAAGTGCATTCTTCCATAGATTCTGGTCTTCTTTGCACAGATCATATGACAAGATAAGTAAAATTAGGAACAGTAGAGCTCTACAGATTTTTGCTGTTTTGTCAGGGTTAAGTTATTATTTGTTTGCATCAATTTGCATCAACAGGTTCGTCAAATGCAATCCAGTTATAACCCCTTTGGCCTCCCAGGAGGGGGTGCCCCTTTAGTAAGTTGCCTAGCAACTGGTGACCTTGAAATTGCCTGACCTACTTTTTTCCCTATTTTGCTTTGATATAACATTTGAATTGAAAAGACACTTATATTGTAGATGAGTGAAATTCTCTGAAAAACTTCTCATCATTCTAGATATAAAACAATTTGATACACTTTGGAGATCTTGCTTCCAAACTTCATTTCTTCAATATTAAAATCTTTTGAAGAAATTTTGGAACAGTAAAAATGGAGTGCCTCTGTGGAGACAAAGAAACGAATGAAACTAGAATATATTTACAAAGTATATCAACAGCTGATATGCATGAAATTAGGAACAAGAAGATAAAAAACCCACATGTATTTTAGACACAGGAAAAGTTTTTCAGAGACTTTGTTATGAGTATGGCCTGTCAAGATAGAAGGAAGAACCTACAGCTCACTTATGTCTGATTTCAGAACAAATCATACTGAGATTTGCAGAAAAAGTCATATAGTTTTGGTCGAGATATTATGGCCCATATTTACAAAATTCCATTTAATTACATCATTGGTTGTTCATCATTAAACCAAGGGTAAAATTTTTATTAAGATTTGTTAATTAACTTAAGAAAAAAAAGCTTCTTTGTAGTTTGACAGGCCATTAGTTTGTTTGGTTGCATGTGGACGTGGACTGCTGGAGGTCCATT